>CAJQZM010039315.1:1414-13882 GCA_907164665.1 Colias nastes | reverse complement strand
CTACGCTCTTCCGATCTCTCCGATCAAGCCATAGGGGGGGGGAGCGCGGGGGGCGCGGGGAGCGCGGGGGGGAGCCTGGCAGACGACGGACACTGGCTGCGCTACGTTATTTAAACAGCCCAATAGTTATTTTTTCTTTTGGGCCTTCTCGGCGGCTTTGGTGACTTTACCTGTAGTCACCTCCTTAAAGGTCACGCTCTGAAACATATCAATACATTGAGTGGGAGCAGTATTGGCACATAGGGATAGAGCATAGAAAAATCGATAATTGAGTCGGGTACGTGGGTGGCCCAAAGATACGCTTAGAGCTTTGGGCCACCCACGTACCCGAATCGGCGCTAAATCAAGAACTTGGGTTTCATCAAATTCTTTACAAAAACAGAAAAAACACTAATATTTAAACTAGTTTAATTAATATAAACGCGACAATATCGATACCTTGATGACACCGACAGCGACGGTCTGACGCATGTCGCGCACGGCGAAGCGGCCGAGCGGCGGGAACTCCTGGAACGACTCGACGCAGAGCGCCTTGGTCGGCACCAGCGTCACAATGGCTGCGTCGCCGGACTTTATCGACTTCGGCTCCACTTCGGTGGTCTTACCTGATTGTGGACAATGTTTTTACAGAGACTATAGGTACACCCATAAATGAAATTGGGAAAATTTGCCTCCTCAAGTTGTCAATTTTAGATTAGGCAGAAGGTGAATAAAAGGAAAATTTCTGAAACATCCACGGAGCAGTTTATTCTCACGTTCACCATATTACCTCTGCTATACGACAGGTTGCATTAAGTCAGCAAGAACACAAATTAAATACCCTATTCAGACAAGAATTGCTCCTTGGTTCCTAATTATTTGTCAATAAGACCTTTTGAATGTTGTTTAAAATACGCTATTTTAAAGAAAATATAGGCAGTTAATTTCGCACCCATACCACCCATAATATGTTATCTTATATATAAAATTCTCGTGTCACAATGTTAGTCTGCATACTCCTCCGAAACGGGTGGACCGATTCTCATGAAATTTTCTGTGCATATCGGGTAAGTCTGAGAATCGGCCAACATCTATTTTTCATATGTACCACGGGCGAAGCCGGGGCGGACCGCTAGTTATAATATATATTACTAAACGAAATGAACACGTTACCGGTACGACGGTCGCACTTCTCCTTGATCTCGGCGAACTTGCAAGCGATGTGTGCGGTGTGACAGTCGAGCACGGGAGTGTACCCGTTGCTGATCTGGCCCGGGTGGTTCAGCACGATCACCTGCGCACCGTACATACTTCTAAATAGCCCTTTGTTTATATATGATAAGCGCTTTATTCGTCTATTACGGAACTTTATGTTTGTAATGAAAAACCATGATCAAACGAATGGTATGGGTAAATATTATAGTCTATCCACTATCGTATCGCATAACTTGGTATTCGCTAAGCCTTATTACAATCAAAATGGAAATATAACTTCACACTTTCAGGAATCATATATTTTGCATAAAATATGTTCATTTTTTAAATAGGCATGTAATTTAGAATTTATTGCCTTTTAAAAAATTCTATATAAAATCATCACTAACCGGTTTCTAAATGTACTTAGTATGTATTAAGTTCAAACCAGAACTTAATGACAATTAAATGCAAATTACGAAATAAACTAATGATTATTATTTTTAATGAGATATTTTGTAATCACTAGGAAATGTGCAATTTGCAAACTTTTTTTGTTTTTTTAGGACTACGACATACCTGAGCAGTAAAATCAGAGGCTCCCTTGGGTGGGCAGTTCTTGGAGTCACCAGCCACGTAGCCGCGACGCAACTCCTTCACGGACACGTTCTAGCGTTTCACAGAAAGTCATTTATTTTTAATGCATGACCGTATACCAAAATTATTAAATGGCTCATTATTGTCTTATGCGTAAATTAAAAGCAAATATTTAAGCAGCTGGCGTTATGATACGTACCTATGTGTACAAAACTGTTCAATTATTATTTCATGTCTCAGATCACATTATTTTGTAAAACTAATTGAATGAATATTTATAAGCTAATAAATCCTTCAGAATTTAAATTGGGACTGTGTTAGTAAGATTTAAGATACATATTAAGAAAAATAAAAGATATTTTTTAAATCCATTGTCTATTATTGAGAACTAATTGTCGTTTTTAAGTTTAGTGGTAGAAATGTTAAACCTTGACGTTAAAGCCCACGTTGTCGCCGGGCATGGCCTCCTGCAGCGCCTCGTGGTGCATTTCCACAGACTTCACTTCCGTGGTGATGGCGGCCGGGGCGAACACCACCACCATACCTGGTCACCACACCGAAATATGCGTTAAATATACCTACTGCATTCTGATTACAAAGCTATACATTTTTTGTCCTCAACAGCTCAACTATTTAAATTTTCATATTTAAAAAAAAACTAAATCGTCATTTCAATTTCAAAACCAATTGCCGTGCATAAGTTCATTATTATATAAAAAAAATCTCCAATTCAGGAACATCAGCAAACAAAACGCTGCGACCTAGAAAATCTTCTATATCTTCTTTGAGTTCTTCTAAAACGTGTCGAGTCATCGGCAACATTCCATAGAGCACGCAGTTTCTAGAAAGTTCTAACCTGGCTTCAGTATCCCGGTCTCGACGCGGCCGACGGGCACTGTGCCGATGCCGCCGATCTTGTACACGTCCTGCAGCGGCAGGCGCAGCGGCTTCTCCGTGGGCCGCGACGGGGGCTGGATCGCGTCCAGCGCCTGGAACATTCCGCGGCTTTAGTGCGCCCTTTGAGGGTTGCGTCGATTGTACCAATGCAACATTTGCATGTTATAAAATATATTTTTTTACTACATTAGATGCCTTTGTTTTTCGAGATATTAGAACTTAAATGTATAATTTAAGTATTGAAACAAAAAAAATATTGAAATATTCCAATTGAGATCGTGTATTTTTCGTCATGTTCCACAAAATATATAGAATGAAAAAGATATCGCTGGATATTGTAATCTTTGTTGAATTTCGTGTAATAATAAAACCAACTAAGTAGGTAGTATAGCTGTTTCGCAATGCGGATGCATAGGTGCTGACATTTTAAAGTTGCAAGATGTTTAAGTCGAGTTGTAAGTTGCCAAGGTAAAAATATGATGATTTGTATTGTGTCCGTACAAGGCATTAAATTATCAAGCAAGATTGTAAAACGTGGAAAAACTACTTTTTATGAAGATGTTCTTTATTGAATTAGACAAAGGCGTGGGATCCGCACCTCAATGAGGGTCTTGCCCTCAGATTTGCCGTCCTTGCGCTCGATGGTCCACCCCTTGAACCAGGGCATCTTGTCGGACGGCTCCAACATGTTGTCGCCGTGCCAGCCTGAGATCGGCACAAAGGCCACGGTGGCCGGGTTGTAACCTGACGCAATGTTACATAATCAAACTTTACCGGTTTTCTTTCTAAATTAACATAATATCCCAAATATATAAGCTAACTCAATGAATAATTCAATAGCGATGCCGATTTATTTTATTATTTCTAAGTTAAAAATGAAATTAAAGTTTGAACGCAAGAGAAATACAATCGCGCAGTCTAAATATTTGTGCTCAATGAATTCAATCGCATCATGTAAATATTTAAGAATGTTATCAATAATAAATGGCAGATATTTCAGTGTGGCATGACTAACCGATCTTTTTAATGTAAGAGGAAACCTCCTTCTTGATTTCCTCATAGCGAGCTTCATGGTACGGAGGCTCGGTGGAATCCATCTTGTTGACGCCCACGATCAATTGCTTCACGCCCAACGTGAAAGCGAGCAGCGCATGCTCACGAGTCTGCCCATTCTTACTAATACCGGCTTCAAACTCGCCTGTACCAGCAGCTACTATCAATACGGCACAATCGGCCTGTATGCGAAAAAAATATTATAATAATATTAATTTCCGTCGCAGAGTAGATAAAATTAATATATTTTCTTTTGTTTAAAGATACCAACCTGCGAAGTACCAGTAATCATGTTCTTGATGAAATCCCTGTGACCAGGAGCATCAATAATAGTCACATAGTACTTAGCAGTTTCAAACTTCCATAGAGCGATGTCAATAGTGATACCACGCTCACGTTCCGCTTTCAGCTTGTCCAGTACCTGTAGTGTTGCGGCCCATGTTAATATTTACTTACGCGATAGCTCAATCGATATTATTATACCTATTTAGTTGTGCCATTGCTCGTATGCTTACCCAGGCGTACTTGAATGAGCCTTTGCCCATCTCCTGCGCTTCTTTCTCGAACTTTTCGATGGTTCGCTTATCAATACCACCACATTTGTAAATCAAGTGGCCGGTAGTGGTAGACTTGCCAGAGTCTACGTGGCCGATTACGACGATGTTAATATGAGTCTTCTCTTTGCCCATTTTCGATGTAGTGTATTAACCTTGGGTACCTGACTAACAAAATTATGTAACTTCAATTATTGTTTAACAATATGGGAATTAGGAGTGTCCGTATAAAAATATCGATTTCGCTTTTTAATCAAAGCAGGAAATACATAACAAGAAAAAATAATTAAGTAGACAAATAAGAATTGTTCCTGTTTCGATAAAGGAAAAGCCTTGATGCATTGAACGCATTAAAATTAAAAATGTTGAATAGCCTTGTTTAATTCATATTATGTATTGGAAAAATATTATTTATTTATCAATTCCGGCTTTAATTTATTTTTATTTCTTTAACAAAAACTTCATCAACGTTGTAATTTTATTACGTCAGACTTTAAGGGCAATATAATCAATACAATAACCGAACAATAGAGTCGCCTTTTCATAACTGTATATCATTATTTTATCCGTATTAGGCCGTTTCTAATACTATTCTGCGAACGCGTAATATATTACCTTTTGAGAGAATCAAACACCAAAATTAAAAATCACTAGACAAAATTGCAATGTGTTATGTTGGATGCACTAATCGGTACTGAGAATGCACTCGAAGATGGAGGCTTCGATTGACCTGTGAGCAAATCTCCGGGAGAGCTCCACAGAGCGTGCGCAGGACGTCCGGGACGTCGATACAGCCAGCATTTCATCCAAATATAGAACACATAGGATACCTATGTCTGTTACATCACACAGCGTAACTTAGGTATTATAACATTAAGTGAAATGATTTAAGTTGCGCATTCATTGAAACACTACCTGCTGTAAATCTAATAGCTCGGGAATTATTAATACACACTGAAAATAACTTTTGAACGCAACTGTATTATCCTATTATGTAAATAATCTTAACTTTTATAAATCCCACCCACAGATAGCTACGTCTCATCACACTTAATTATTATCATCGTAGATGAAATGCAAGTGCATTCAGCCTAATAATAGCGCTCTGATCTATATGGTTTTAAAATAGACGTATTTGCAGACGACATATATTAGTTCCCTCTGCTTAGAATTTAGATATTGTCACAAAGATATCTAGATAGATATAGAGCGTGGCACGCGGCATACAAATAATACCGGCGACGCACATGTTTCGCCGGCTTCTGCTTCCATTTTGTGTTTTCTAGTGCATTTCGATTTCAAAGAGCAATTATTTGACAATTAAGAATATAAAAAAGTTGAAAGTTATTTAAGAAACCATTATACTAATATTGTCAAAAATATAACGCATAATAGGTAGGTGCAATAGGACAAGTCGTTAATCAAATTGTATAAGAATTACCTAAGTACCTAAATATTGACCCAGAATATCAGGGAAAACAGACTGAAATTTTATTTTTATGCAATTTTAGTAAAATTCTGAATAAGCTCCTAGTCCCTTCAAATTGTTTTAAAAACAAAACAAGAAATTGCGTAATTGGAATATGCGCTACCGGTAAATTTTTGACAAGAAAATAAAATTTTCTTACCCCCATTAAAAGAATAAAATTAAATGTCTTATGACTTACCAGAAACACGAATGCTTGATGTTCAACACAACTCCAAAGACAATGTAATGAAAACTGATAAATCTCACCTTTCAGTGCCGCAGTTGCGAATTTTCAGCTAGATTTTCAAGCATGCGCTGTGCGGTCTCCCGGGAAATGAAATCAATAATGTCAATTGACATTCTTATTTTTAAGTGTTCTTATAAATTGATAAAATAATATTGAAAAGTTAATTAAAACTCTATACAAATTTTCTTAACAACATATATACGATGATTTAATATAATAAGCTTAATTCGTAATAAAAGCATTTAAAGAAAACGGAAGTTCATAATTTCGTCGTCAGACTATCAGCTATGCCCGTAGACAGAGAATCCAACAGACACCGGTAATGCGTGTCGCAGAAAGAGATAAAAAAGAATACGTCACAATATTTAGGGTTACCGTGTGAGGGAAAATTTACCCCGCAATTTGTAAGATACAAATCTCTCAATATTATTCACATAACATAAGTGGATAATAATGAGATATCCACATTACATACTTACATGTTTATACTAATATTATAAAGAGGAAATGTTTGTATGTATGTATGTGTGTATGTATGGTTTTCACGCATAAACTACTGGACCGATTTCAAAAATTCTTTCACCATTAGAAAGCTGCATCTTCACTGAGCAACATAGGCTATATTGCATTTTCAAAAAAATTAGAGATCCTTACCAAAAATGCAATAATGTATCCTTAATAAAAATTCTGTCATCGCATGCGCTGCGGAATCTATTGAAAATAGAACAAATAAATGTTCTACGGTATTATAGAATGGACCAATATCTACAAGAAAGTCCGCGATATTCCATTCAAAAGATATTATAACGAATTTTTAAAAGTGTCAATTTACAGAAAATAGTAGGTATACTGTTTAATACAATGAGGAGGCGTAGTGCGGGACGGGGTGAAGGTGAGGAGGGAAGGGATATTCGCAGGAACTACTTTGATTCCGATTTGAAAAATTCTTTCAGTGTTAGATAGCCCATTGATCGAGGAAGGCTATAGTAGGCTATATTGTACCATAACACTTAGACCAACAGGAGTGGAGCCACGCGGGTGAAACCGCGGAGCGCAGCTAGTATATAATAAACATATTACTTTTAGATGGGTAATACATATTATGTATATACACATACCTATATATTATATAATATGTATATATATATCATTATCATAATCCCATATGAAAATGTGTATGTAATGATAATGTAGATGAAAACTCGATTGTTTATTATTTTTTATAAAATAAAATAAAAAAAATAAAAGAATGTTTATTTTCGTAAGTATTAACAGATACACACGTTAATTATATTGACCGACCCGCGAAGGCGCAAAAAAAAAACGAAATTTACTTAATAATAATTTATTGTAATAAAAAAATTACATTTAAATTATCTCTAACTTAATTAACTACGTCCCTCCGGTTCAATGTTGGAACCAAGAGTGTCCATTGTCTTCGGCGGGGCAGCGTCGCGGTGGTGGTGATTGTAATACTTTCTAACCTTCGGTTTTGGTTTCCAATCTGTTCATCCTGTAGCTACAATCCAAATTTGTCGTAAATTATCCGGTTCAGGAAAACTGGAACAAGCCATTGAATATTTCAGATTCTATATTTAATTAAATACACACTGCAGAATATATATTATTATTTCCCATAATAGTGGGTAACAATTTGTAGAAAAGTTGGCAACACAAAATTTTTTAGGTTAAAATTTATAATTGTTATTTTTGTGGTTTTTAAACAATGTATTCAAGTCAACAGCACGTGATACACAATATATTAACACGCTGAAATATCATGAAGGCCTATAAACTGATAAAGAGTTGTATACTTACGAGTGAAAAGACAATCCAGGCATTTTCGTTCCACTATCACTTTTACACCCTTTAACGCTACACCGCACCATGGTATTATTTTATAAGGTATTAACAGTAAGTCTAAATCATTAAAAACCAAACATACCATGAATTATGTAACTTAGAACATGTAAAAACTATATTTTTAAGGAAGACGATAGCTAGCTGTCAAACTTTGTTTATCAAAGTAGGTTGCTATTCTTGAAAAAAGTGGCACGCTGCGTGAAACAAAAAATTTTATCGTTCTCTCTCATTTCTTTACACAACACCGGCTTAAGTTGCTCTTTTTCTTGTGTGAATGCGACATAAGATATCAATTTGTCTATTGGTTTCTCTGTCTACGGCTATGCCGCTTGCCAGTGTTAACATAAAAAAGCCAAAAGCACAAGAGTCATAAATAAATTCTAATAGTATGAGGTTTTACTGAATTCTAACGTTTAAAAAATGTTTATCCTGTGGTTTATCGATGGTTTTAAATATTTAATGAATTATTTTCAAATACATACAAACAACACAGCATGGTCATGGTCCTACGTTTGACCTACACCAACGTCGCCATAATATGCGCGAAATAGTAACGATAACATTCATTCATAAAGATAGTGTTCGTGATAAGCTAGGTACCATAAAATATCAAGAGAAAAACTTTTTTATTGATGTGGATATTTTATATAACGTACGTCTATTGAATTTACATTTTGCGTATACAGTGCAGGAAGATTCTTACACTGAGATAAATAGAAAAAGTAATGAATGAAAGAGATGTCTCAAAGGTATATAAAAATCGGTCAAGTACTAACGGACCCTAAGGGTTCCGTGCAAAATATAAGCTAGTTTTGATAAAAACCGATTTTATTTTAAGTATCGATATAATTACAAAGTATTTAAATATACATGCTAAGAGATTTTTTAATAAAACAACAAGTAGATTATTTTGCATATATTTATAATATTTAAGTTTTATGACTATTTTACCTATAACAATCGGCTATGAATATTAGGTATTTGATAATAAATAATAATACCTAGAATACAACTAATCTAATCATAATAAAAAAAAGGCCATTTAGAAATACTCTCTTATTATGCCAATGATTATAATATATCCACTAGTACATATTATTTTCTTGAAATCGCATATAACTATTAACCTATTCCTATTATTCCTATACTTTGAATAAAATTTAATAATTTTAAAAATTATTTGAGAATAATATTGGAATAAAATATAACAACATTTTAGTTTTTTTTTCATTTATGCGTTTTCGTCATTACTCGTTCAATTTTAATAAATAAATATTTAATTTATTCTATCAAAAATGTAAGAACTTTTACTAATATGGAATTTAATTATACAATTATGTTTAATATAACTAACCCATACTGAATATAAAAAATTGAAATTAAAATTAAATAAAGGTTCATATAATAAATTTATTTCAAATTAAGCTTATATTACAACTGAAAATAATTATGAATAATTTATAATTACAGAATCTAATTACACGTCATTATACATACTAAATGATGTAATTATAAAACGTTACAAAATTTCACATTAAAATGTTTCATGTTTATGTAATACCCAATTAGTATATTTCATCACAGATAATTTTATTGCTTTTTGCTGGAATGCGAGGTCCTTTATTTGCCACCTGGCCATGGTAAGTAACTGCCCCAACCCTTGCCTGGATTTGGATCATGTCCTGTAAAATAATTATGTATTTACTTGCAATCGTACAGATAAAGTCGAACTTAAAGGTTATCTATAAAACTTGCTTCGACCCGCGGTTTCACCCGCGTTGCTCCGCTCCTGTTGGTCTTAGCGTGATGATATATTATAGCCTATAGCCTTCCTCGATAAATGGGCTATCTAACACCGAAACAATTTTTCAAATCGGACACCAAACTCTTCAGCTTTATAATATTAAGTATAGATTAGCGTACCTACCTAGTAGAAAGCTGTTGTTTAACCTTTTTTCTACTAATTATAATTTTTTTAACAAGGTATGTATTTTGGGTGTAGAACAAGGTACTTATTGCGGTTTCTCTAAAAGAGCGTAATTAAAAAATTAATAACCTGTTTCCTTTGCTACGAAAAATTTAAAATATTATTTTTTATTTTATACAAAATAAGCAAATAAATATAACGACTTTCTTTGCCCACCTATTTCTTCAAACATACATGTTTCTCTACAATTTACAACGTCAAAGCAATTTATTTTAATGAGGTTTCTAACATTTTAAATAGTTTGGTAAGAAGCAAGTTCAAAGGCTTTTGAGCTTAGAAGCAAGAAGTTCTTTACCTATTGAATTCTTAACGGTTAAATTTATTTCCTTTCTATTCATTCGTATTTTTTTAATAAAGAATACATGAATCTAGAAGGAATTGTATCTATACTTCACTACATATTATTCAACGAAGTGCTCAGCCGCGTCTGTCTGTTCTGTTTGTTGAAAAACGGCTGCACCGTTTTTCATAACATTTTCAACAATCATTAGCGTGGAAGGTTTTTGTAATTTGTTAAGTTTAAGACTATGCAATCTAAACCGCAGGGATTTTGAGAAATATTATAAACGAATAGCTAGCATATTAATAAAATCATTATTTTATTGATGTCGATGCAAGTGATGCCAATCAATTGCTCATTTCTTAAAAAAAACAAATTCTAAAGAATAGTGTTAGTACTTATTCTAAAAATATTCTATTCCCGGTATAGATCGTTTTTATGCTTCTATCGTCTTGGTATCGCCAAATACTCATGAAGTCCTATAATCAAAAGTAAATACGGAGTAAATTGTTTACTTTGTATAAGTACTGGATTCTGTCTTATATTTATTTTATTCTGTGGCTCAATTTATTGCATGTTTATATAAAAATATATCGGCCGAAGTGATAACCTCCTCCTCCTTTTTTTTTTGAAGTCGGTTAAAAAATTGCATCCGACTATTTATAGTAAAACATGTATTGACGTATTATATATAATACTGTTATTATATTATCTCAACACCGTGTTTTTATGCAAATGGAGAATTTGAATGTAAAATGAATGCAAAATTAATTTAAGAAGAGATACATGACATTTGTGTGATATTTTTAAGTTTTAAACAAAATCTTGTATAGACTTTACCCTTGGCAACAGCTTGTATTTTTTGCATCTCTTCCGAGGAGAGAGTTAGGATCTTCTGCAAGACAGGAACGAGCCGGCTTCTCTCGTCTCCCGGAGGCAGTGTTAAAAACTATTGAAGAATAATAATATCATTTTATTATTTTAAATGTTTTAAAAATGATGAAAAGGAAGCTTTTGTCTATTGAGACAAAGGACTAAAGTTAAAGTGTTAATAACGTACATTATAATATGATCCTGTATTTTCGCACATTTAATGACAAACATTATAGTTCAATTAATAATTTATCTTTTTTTTCTAAATACACAGAAAACCGAATATAAATGGAATAATGTCATTATAATAAACAGCACGAATATGATTAAAACTAATTTTAAAAAATCTGGTAAATTACTTCCCTATCCGTGTAGCAATCAATCAAGCATACTCTTTTATGTGTACAAAATTATTTGAAAATATTATGTGACATTATTATTTGGACTTTTAAAAAGAGCTCTTACGGTATTCATTAAAATAAAGAGCAATACCTTCAAAGTGACGTTCTTCATGTACTCAGTGTTGTGCGCATTTTGCGACGAGCCGCGCACGCGCCGCAACTCCGACTTGAGCAGGTCGCTGAGCTGCGACATTCGCGCGCATTCCCGCTCCGACTCCGCTAGCAATACGGTCACATGTTTCACCCTGGACAATATGTCAATATTTAAATTCCTAAATATTTTAAACAAAAAACTAAATCGCCTTCAAATGATTAGAACAGGACAAAATAAAGTGGGACCAACCAACAGTGGGACAAAACAAATTTATAATACATATAAAAAAAAGAATCATCAAAATTTGTTTCTCTTTCCCAGTCTTAAAGTTCTGAAATAACAAAACCAAAAAATACAGAGGAATTGCGAACCTTCTTTTTTTAAATGTGTTGATAAAAAACTTATAACACAAATATATACAGAGAACAAGCTGTGCCACGCGGTTTTACCTGCATTGCTCCGCTAACAATAGCCTTCTTCGATAAATGGACTATCTAACACTGAAATAATTTTTCAAATCCGACGTAATGCGCGATAAGGGTGTTCAAGCAAACAAGCAAACATACAAACTCTTCAGTTTTACAATACATATTAATCTAATCTATAATTAGAGTTGATCCTAAGTTCCTCCTAATTAAATTTGTTATCCATCAAGTAAGTCGTCCTTGAACTCAAATTAAAAAGTGTAGATATTAAAATGATAATAACGCTCATAAATATTAAAAATATAACTTTGAATTGTTGAGTGATTTGTTATCAGAAACAATTGAACGAAATCAGCTGAAATTCGATACATCTTATTTATAAAAAGCGGCATAGATAAACATTTGTTTGTGCCGCCCATTATGAAGTTTGAATTAACATGTTTGATAATCTTTTTCAAAGATAAATGAATATTTCCATTTATTTAATCTATATCTGTAACAAAGCAAGCAAAGGTATATACTAAATATCTGATAACAGTTATCAGATTATAATATA
>CAJQZM010039313.1:20693-63863 GCA_907164665.1 Colias nastes | reverse complement strand
TTTGTTGGAAATCGGAAGGGCTTATTATATGCCACTTTAATTACCGCCCTTTGTGCCCTTTCCACCCTCAGCAGTATGGTTTTACAAGCTGCACCCCATGCACATATTCCATAACACAGAATAGACTGACACAGCGCTGTGTACACAATACGTATCGTTTCTGTATCAGCCACATTTCTTAAAAGTTTGAATATGTACATGAGTTTGCGAACTCTGGAGCTTAGGGCACGTGCTTGGCTCTCCCATGTCAGTTTCCTGTCAATTATGACACCGAGATATTTGATTTCGTCAACAGCTATTTGTAGATTAGGGCACGAGCATAGTGGTGTTCCTACTTTGCAGTGATGGATGGTAAACCTCATATCTACCACAGGTGCCGTTTTTTGTGTTGTATGAAAACAAACCACTTTTGTTTTGTCGGTATTCAGGGTAATAATTCACCAATAGGTATAGGTAATATCTAAATTGTATATGGGAGGACTCTAATATTATTAAGGTCATAACCCGCGACAGAATTTACGTAATACATACCTTATAAGTTATAAGCTTCTATGTTTACAAACTTATTAACTAACAATCTAGAACAATATGTCTGAAACACTTCTGGACCGATTTCAAAAACTTATTTGTTGTGCACAAGCCTAATTATTTAATTCTATAATAGTTGAGACGAAAATTCCGTCTTTTGTGTTTGTAATAGTCAAGAAGAGCAATTTTTTTTAAACTGTCCATTAACGTTTGACAATTCGCGCGAAGACAGGACAACCTCTTTCGGGTCAGCCATATTTCGATACACATAAACAAGTTGTATCCCATGCGTGATCCAGTGCCCATTATAATGTGAATCAAAGTTATAACACCGGTTAATTACAATGACTACATTCAGTTTAAATCCCCTTGAATCGCGTAATCCTTTCTAATTTGCGAGTTGTCAAGTCGAGTTGCGAGCTAAGACCGTGATAAATTTCAACGTATTCTTTATGGGATAAGCTGGGAATGTAATTACATTAAAACTATTACGTTTAATGTGTTTATTCGGTCCAATGTTCTGTTTTAATTGGTTATAAACTGCGGATAATGTGTTTGTTAGAACGATTATGGAGTTTTTAATACCGTGTTTGTTAACGGATAAAACGGTGTATCTGTAATGTTTATAAAGAGATTATGGTTTTCTTTTTTACATAATTTTACATAATTTAAAAATAAAAAATAAATAAATATTTCAGGACAATTTTCACACACGGCACGATCTGATCCCATACTAAGCTTTCGCTTGTGTTATGGAAACCAGATGGCTGATAAAAATACATAATATATAATTTTAAAATAAATACTTATATATATATAATTAACATCCAGACATAGAGCAAACATCTATATTCATCACACAAATATTTGCCCCGGGTGGGAATCGAACCCACGACCCCTGGCTTGGAAGGCAAGGCTACTACCAACCAAGCCAACTGGTCTCCATTCAAAAAGGATTTTTAAATATTTTTTACACTTGTTATGAAGTAAAGAGCTTTAAAAGATAGTTATATTCACTGAAATAGACCTAAATCGTTCTATTTCTATCTAGCAATTCAGGATCAAAATCCCATTTGAGATTAGGACGAAATCCGAAAGTTTTCGTTTGTCTTGCCTTCGCGATACGCGTTCACCGTGTAAGTTCTTATTACATATGAATACTTGTATAGTCTAAGTTTAACGCGTTTTCATACGGGCTTTTATTGCAAATCTCTTACATTCGATTTTTCTGTTACTAATTTATGAAAAACATATTTATAAAATTTATAAACATATTTTGATCAGTTAAAATTTGAAAATGTACTAGACACAATTTAGTTATTTTTTCTTGTATATTATAATGTACTATTTAATATTATGTTTAAATAACATAATATTATTGTGATATTTTGTTACAAATATTGTAAGCCACTCTTTTTTGGCGAACATTTACTACGCAAAATAATTCAATTAAAATCAATCAAACTTAAATATTTATTCAATCAGTTACTTCTAAAAGCAATTTCTTTATCAAAATGTAACTAACAGAAAACCCCACAGAGAACATATATTTGAACGCATCACCCTGCAGCGAGATGAAAAGATTTATTCCCCAGAACATTTCGGTTTAATACTGCAATTCTTTGTAAATCTTCACACTTGAAATCACCAGAATGGACAGATATTTTAGTATTAGAATTACGTGACCAAAATACTGGCATTATTTCAAACGACTGCGACCAGCTCTAGAATAGAACATCGTTTGGGTGGAAACTATGACAAAGGGTAAAAAAACTTCGCGATATATTGAACACCAATACATTAATTTTAAATACAATAGTGAATTTATGCGGTTTCAAAACGTACTTTTTAAACTGCAAGAAGAGATTCTAAGTTGTGTTTCCTTGACTTTTAATACTAATTTTTATTGTATGTTAGAAAGCTGGCATTCGTTGCAATTTGCATTTAAAATGATTCCAGCCGTATTGAGTAATTTGTTGAGTTATCATGTATATTGCTTAAATAAATTCTTCTGCTTAAATAAATTTTTATTTGTTTCTGATAAGTTTATACAAACTGTTATTAATAATTTAATATCAAGTTAAATTTTAGCCACCTTGGTCTAATGCTTCTTCTAAACCTTTATTTTCACCTTTTTTATTACAACTTTTTAAACGTCAAATTAAACGGAAAAGTGACGGAAAACATACAATGTATTACGCAAATGTTTTTCATAAATATGAAATCTACCTACACAAGAATGTATTGATAAAATACATCGAAATACATCGTTCGAGGCAACGTGATGCACAATTCTATGCTCGTTCAAATAATATTTTCTCTTATAAATCAAGATTTTTCTTTGAAAACTATTTTCTGGAATAGTTGATTATTGACTGAAGATAACTAAGAGTGAATAGTTATTTTTTAGCATACCTGTATGTTATATTGAAGTGAATCGATTGATTGTATAATTTCATTAAACGTCGTTTTAATTATTATTAGATAGGTATTTTGGTTAATACTTAGTCATGTTTTATATTTTCATTTCCATCGTAGACCAGTGAGTAGATTATTCATATAACAGTCATTGTCTACGAAGTAAACAAACATTTAGTCGTGTGTAACATTTTTTTTTACAACAACAAAACAGGTACATACTCTAAAGTCTTATATATTACAATTCAAATTCCTCACAACCCGAAACACTGACACAAAATTTCGGGTCATTTGTAACAGGATGGCGGTTCTACAGGGGTCTTAGTACGCAATGACAAAAAGAAAAATGATGGTCAGAACGCTGATACCGGATACCTTAAGATACTGTAATATAAAATATTAATATAAAATATAATATAATATAAAATATAAATATAAAATATTACAGTATCTTAAGATAAAATATTATAGTATCTTCACCGTGTGTGACGCGCTTAAGTCTTGAATATTACAATACGAGTTCCAACTTATATAACTTTTTTATAATCCGACTGACACAAATACAAAAAATGCTTATAAGAATAGCTAATAAAATTTCCTATCGCTTCAGGAAGGTATATTTGATTTGGGCCGTGTTCACACACGACAAATGACGTATTTGTGAAGCTTGCTGCCGCGCAGATGAGCAAATACAGTTCACAGTTCGTTTAGCGCCTTAGAAAAAGAAATATTTTATTCTTTGTGACTTGACGTGTTTCGCTTAATATAATTAGCAGGCTTGCTTGTAAGGTGTGATGGTATTTTTTGTTATGTTTTAATTATATGTTTTATGTTAATTCATATTTTAAAGAGCAAAAATATTAAGATGTTTTGCTCGATTTCAACATTTCTCTACGTGAGAGAGCCTACTCTAAGACAAATAATATTGCCATTTGGTTGCATAAAGTAACATCTTTAATTCATTACAAGGTTTGAAGGCGGGTTTCTTCCTCTATGGGGACCTATTGGAATGGTAAATCTCACTATACTCTCTCTTAAATTTTGTTCTCATAAGCTTGTACCATTCTAATATATCACATGACATTTCAACAAAATGTTCCTCCAAAATTAAATGGAACGAGACAGAATTAATAACACTTACAACGAATGCCTAGCGAAAGCATCACAATACATATTCCATTTCGAGTTCGTCCGCACGTTCCGTCAATCTACTTAACAAATGTACCTTTTATTATAAGACCTGTATGCTCTGAAACTTTTTCGTAGCCCTTAACAGGGTCCCTTAAGTATATTTTTTATCTTATTCAGAATCCCAGATTTGTAAAGGTCAGCCGAATTGGCCGGTAGAGCAAAATTTTATTTTAGGATAAAAGCTATGAGATAGTTTGGGTAAAATGTTATTATCATTTTATACGGTTAAGTATGAAATGTTTTTGGGTCCTAATAATCGAGCCACTTGTATTTTTTGTTACGTAATAATGAATAAAGAGGTATAAATAAAACACATTCGTGTGCACAAAAATGGTAGAGCCATTTCGGTAAGGCTTTTGTTTTTCGCCGTCGAAATTGTTTTTTTCTACACTCACACAATACCTACGTAATAATACTGATAGGTACATTATAATATACAGAGAAACAATGGTATATAAATAACTATATATATACTATCGCACAGGTTTCCTTTACAGATATACCTACTTGTGCACTGCGTCTATTCCACACACGTTAAGGTCTACCTGCACAGGTATACCTATACAGTTGTACCCGTCAAGTATACAGTGGCATGTGTGCGAGCCATAAGACAGGTTTTTGAATAAAAAACATTTAACGTAATTTAAGTAATGCTTTTCAGAGCACTATAAAATAAGTACCTAAATTGAATCTGAAAACTTATTAGTGTTAACCAGATTAATTATGCAAAATATAATCGACTGTCAATATAAAAATTTGTCAAACACAAAATAAACGATCGTCTGTTTTTATAAAACCGTGTTTTGTTGTTTTAGTCGCTCCTCTAATACAAAGCAAAATAATGATTGAACTGGGATTTCAGATTTTATTCATTCTTTGAAAAGGTTAAAATAATATCAATAAAAGCATACACATTTCCAGTCTATTCCTCAATTAAACAACACTATAAATCCACTGATAATTCTGGAAGTCTAAAATCATGTTTGATTTGTAGTCTTCTCAGAGAAAATAATCCATAACTATGATGTCTTATTTTTCTGTTTATGTGTAGGTACACTATCTTCCCATTGTAACTGTAAAATTTTCCGCTTGGCACTGGTTGCTTGGAAGAAATCGTTATTCAGCAATAGAACCTCCATTTGCATCAATTATCCTGCTTTTATAAAACAAAAACAAATAAATAACTATAACACAATTTCAATAAGAAGTATGATGTTCAAAATCATTACTATCATCAAAAGCATATTTTGTTCTCAATATAGAGTTGCAGCCTGCAACTTGCAGGCTATGGTTGGTATGTAGGATGGCAGATGTCACATGCCTTCAAACATTTCGTTTGCAAGGAAACGGTTTCTTCTCGATGTTTTCCTTTTAAATGGGGCGAGTGGCGATGGTGTTACATAATATAACTTTTAATATCAATGTAAACTATTGAAAATATCAATGCACATTTTCACTTTGATATAAGTCTTAACCGTTGAACACTATTAGTTCTTAGAATTAAATGTATATTTTAAGTGATAAAAAAAGTAAAAGTAGTTGTAGAAAAAAATAAGGTATATGGCATAATATGAAGTCATATGAGTTCACTGTAATAAGAGACGTCATGGAAACAAAATAATTATTGTATTTTATTTCGTTTTGTAAAAAGTATAACGTGAAAGGTAGCCTTGCATTAATTTTCAATTGTGAAAGAATGCTGAATTTATTACCACAAAATTGCAACGAAAGTTTCTTTTAAACTATTCTTTTGCTATCTTTGGAATACCTTCGTGAAGTTGACAGTTTTTTCATTAGCAACTGTCTGTGTGAATCTTAACTTTTGAATATTGAAGTAGTATCCTTCTATTGAAACTCTGTGAAATCTCTCTAAAAATTAGAACTAACTAAATCCTTAATTAATTTAAAACTTACCTTCAAGTCATTGTTCAAAGAATGAAAGGTTGACAAAGCTAAAATAATAGGTAAAACTCATACCTTTCAAAAACAGTTTTTTGGTTGTTTCACAATCATTTATATAAAACTAGCTTTCCACCCGCGGCTTCGCCCGCGCAGTCAAAGAAAAACCCGCATAGTTCCCGTTCCCGTGGGATTTCCGGGATAAAACCTATCCTATGTCCCGGGGTAAAAAGTAGCCTATGTACTTTCTCGGGTATCAAAATATCTCTATACCAAATTTCATGCAAATTGGTTCAGTAGTTAAGGCGTGATTGAGTAACAGACAGACAGACAGAGTTACTTTCGCATTTATAATATTATAGTATGGATAGTATGGATGGTATGTGTACGATTTTCACTCGCTTTTGTTTTCTTAAAATAAAACTTCGTAGGCTGTTTTGACAATCGTCAAGTGAACAAGGATAAAATTGAAATTCGGTTAAAATGAAAATTTGTGAACGTATCACTTCAAAGGTGTCGCGTATAGGCATATTTCATTATATGAAGAGAAGGAATACATAAAGGGATATAAAAATAATGCTTTAAGTATATTTAAAGAAGCTTTATTTCAATCGCGTGCACATTTTTTTCATTTTTTATATTCAACATTATTATACAGACAGACTTTCTGTTATAAGTATAGTGATGTAGGAGAATAGATCTTTAAATAAGAAATGTGTACAATATTTGCAAAAATATTCCCTATTTATAAGAATAATGTACCAGATAAATCATATCATATTACATGAAACCCCATGTCCTTTTGTGTATGGGATAGATGCATTCCACATCCATATTCTTGTTTATGAGCAAGTATGGTCCCTTTATAAGACTTTTCGGCACAGGAATTTGAATCAAAACCTCTATGCGTACCTTAGATTTATTATACACTAGCTTTCTCCCTGCAACTTCGCCCGCTTTGTCTAAAACCTAATAAATTATATACTTAAACCTTCCACTTGAATCACTGTATCTATTAAAACAGCCGCATCAAAATCCATTGCGTAGTTTTAAAGATTTAAGCATACATAGGGACATAGCGACAGAAAAAGAGACTTTGCTTTAGACTATGTAGTGATGGTGAAAATGCAACTTATACGTACACAATTAAATACTTTATTTCTGTTATAATCGCGAAAACAAAGGAACTTCACTGGTTATTTGAGCATGCTTGCTTCGAATCGGGTCACGATCCCAACTGAGAGGCTGCCGCAACTTTATAACCTGGGTTAGGTTTCCTGTTTAAAAGTGTTTTCTGTTTTCTACAAGTAATTAGATTTTCAAGGATTATTGTCCTTATTTTCTGTTTCATAATTATGCAGCTAATTAAAGCAGCCGTATTTTAAAACGTTGAAAGAACATAGAGATGTATAAATGTAACTGAATTATATTTATTTGTATACATATCTGTAAGTAATAACACAATATAATCTTTATAGAACTCCCTTTTTTGTGAAGATTCTATTATTATAAAATTTAAACGTTTTTACATTTGATTGTACGTTTTATTACAACAATATTTTTTTGTTGTGAGTTATTTATATTCAATTTATGGCACGTGTAAAATTTGTACATCGTGATAATAATAAGGATAACGATTCTTTACAATAAAAGGAAATCAATTTATCGTTGTACCAATCTTTTTCGACCTTTCTTAAAATATCTTATCATGCACGACATTTTGCCAATTACTTAATAGGAAATAGGTACCTAATTATGTAATTCAAAATTCATTGCATGCTATTTATTCTAATACCCAAAATATTATTTTTGTCGTAAATTATTATTTTTCTCTATTTTACCGATTCAAAGTCTAGTTGGATGAAATAAATGTTTGGGAAACAAATGTTTGAGTTCTGAGAATAGGTATATAACGTATACACATTAAAATATGAACTATAGATACAATTCATACCTACGGATATAAAATATTTTCAACACAAAAGGAATCCTTTACCCCGGTACTTAAAATGAAGTCTTTAATATATCACACCCTCCCTGCGGGAGCTACACACAACGTCTTTGTTGTTTAAGAATACTCTGAAAAAATAAGAAAAATTCGCATGGTTGCCTCCTCGGAGAATTATGTCTCTCTTTAAATTTATTACCTTATAAACTTTATGGGCTCCGCTTTTGCTTTAATGCTATTTTATTATAGTTTAAAAAAATTAATCATATTTTGTGTGTGAAGTTGTGTGAGAAATCGTTCTATTGGTTTATTGGTATAGTTAACGATGTCGGTATCATGTTTTATTAACTGACTTCAAAAATAGTAGGAAGTTTCAATTCGGCTGGTATTTATTTTTCGCTTATCAAATTTAATATGAATAAAATTTCACAAAACACTACAAAAAGAAACTAGACTAAAAGAAATTTCACATTAACTTGTTGTGTTGAATTCCATCCCATCTTAAAGTTGTACACATTTCTCATCCACGTTCACTGTTTAATTTTATACTGTACAAAAATAAAACAAAGTTTTGATTAGTTTATACATCGATGAACAATATTAAAAGTAAGACATATTATAATACGTAATCAAAGGTAAATTTTGAAGCCCAAATAGGTACAGCTCGAATAAAAATAATCAGTTATTTATGATCAGTTTTGCTTATTTTCTGGAAATGAAGTAAAAATAAACTCACTGATATAAAAAATATACATAATATATTGAATAGCATATTATGAAAACAAGATTGTTGTGGTGAACTCGAGTATCGTAGAGATTTACCGTAGAAATGCTACGAGATTTATTGCATTTATTCTGCTTGTTCGGAAAATGATTTTGAAATAATATTTTAAAATAAACATGCATTTTTTATGGTGTATTAGGTAGGAAAGCTTGGAAAATTTATTGAAACCTATTTAAGGATCAGTTATAAATTTATATTATAAATGAGACTTGGATAAATCAAAACGTAGTATTTCATTTCAGTTACTTATGATTAGATTTGATCACTGTTTTATTAATTCAGTAAATAAAGTATCTCATACGAAATACATTTATAAAAATTTTCATCTAGTTAATTGGATATATATAGGATAAATATATAGGAAACATAATATAGACGTTCAAATCAAAATGAAACAGTAACCTTAAGAAAAGCGTAAGAAATTAAACCTTATTATAAATCATAACGATAAAATTTAATATTTACTTGAATTCAAATTATTTATAAATTAAATGTTTTTGAAGAATTGAACAAATCAAGTGGCGGAATTCAAACACGCTGCTTTCGCCTTGCCGGGGAGACAGACGCCTGACCTCTCGGGCACCCGTTTACAGTTTATACATTTGTGTCTTCATTGCAAAGTAACATTTCACACCTATCGAAATATTTTATTGACAGCTAATATATAACTACACTGATAAAAATGACTGAAATGATTAGGTGAGTCCCTATAGAGCAAGGAGCCTCGCGAAGCAATTAATGCGCGAAGCAGCTAGGTCAGTGTGAACGTGGCTTGGCCGAGGAAAATGACAGTCCGACAGATAGACGGTGTAGTAGTAAAATAATAGTAATTTTATTAAAACTACACAAAACAGAAAATCGAAAAATAATATTGTTTAATAATTTCTCTCTATTACGGTGCATTTAGACCAAACGAAAGTAGAGCTTAGAGCTAGAGCAAGAGCATTCTTTGGTGATCTTTTAGTGTAAACGAAAACTCGTATTCAGTGTTGTTCAGTATTAGAACATTGCATGGAATCTTTTCGAACGCACTAAGAACAACGAAAGAATGCTCTACGCCTGTTTACACTAAATAATTTGACATACCTAATGGTTAGAATGAGCATTCGCTCGTTTGATCTAAATGCACCAACTCTACCTATATAATATAGCACACTCTAATTCTATAATTATTTATTACTTCAGCATCCAGTTAATATTAAACCATTTATCATTCAATTTTAATACCAAACCGTTGGTATTTAAATTATATTTTGAATGCCAATAATATATTGTTTCAATTAATATTGAAACAGGAACAAGCGACATGTTATTGACATGTCAAAATGGTATATCGGGCAGCTTATTGGCAGTTCTCAAAATACAACTATTTTATGTAGTGTAGTGTGTAGTGTGTTTTCCGTCAGCAAGCCGCTTTGTTATAATGGAAAATTCATTAGTTCGTTGTACATGTGTGCTTGCGTGTGTTCGTGTACATGAGTGTGTGTGTATGTCATAAATAGAATGTCATTTGGTTCTTTGTAGTGTTTTTATTTTAATTTAACTTTAAGATTTAAGATTTCTAAATGGAGAATTGATTAGATTAAAATTTAAGAAGGCTTATTTCACGTACAAGAAAATATTTAAGCAGCATTTAAACTTGGTTTGAGAAGTTCTTAACGTCAAATAAAAACTATTAAGAAAACCGACCCTTAAACTTACACTAAGTTTTAAGATTCAAAAAAATTTAATATAATTTGTTGCACTCCTGTCTGGCACAAGCTTATGATTTACTATAATTTATGAATTTCGTTTTAAAATAAAAATAACGATAATATTCGAGCATTCTTTTGTTTTAAATACTATTTCAATTAACAATATCTCTGTATAAAAATTAATTAATTACATGAATACTTTATGATTGGCATAATTTAGTTATTTTCTTTATGATTGGCAGCCTTTGAGGTTTATATTAGTAATGAACCCAATTTGGTTGACTGAAATTTTACTAAATAATTGTGAAGATTATTATTCATAACCGGATTATTTAAACGTAGATAAATAAAAGTATTTATATTAAAAAATATATTTTGAATACATATTGAAATTGAATAAGTGCTTGATAATCGAAGAATAAAATGTTTGTTGAATTTGATATTTTTGGTTTTGTGGCATTCAAAATGCTTTGTAAATATAAATTTACAAAGAATAGAAAAAATTCAATCACGAATAAATGTTTTACAAGATTCATCAATAAACATTAAAACCTTACAAAATTCCAAGTATAATTACCATTTAAGAAATTACATTAAACTCTAAAGTAATCTTTACTATTCACTGAACCGAATAATGATTCTGAATAAACCTTTTAAGTTAAATAATAATTTATTTAAATGTCTAATTCAATAACGAGTAGTTTCATCTCAAAAGGTATTAAGGGCCATTTCCTAAATCCAACCTGAAAGAGAATAAATTAATACTAAGGATGGACAAATTAATCTAACCGTTGTGAAATCAAGTGTAATTTATGTACATAATATTAATAGGCGATTTTCAGGATAATAAAATTTCATATAAAAATATGTTTTATTATAAAATACATTTTCTTATAATTTGTGCCATAATAATGTGATATTCTTAATTTTTGAATAAACAAACACATGAAATTAAATATTTTAATGGTCGTATTATTATTTGTAAATATAATATTATAAATCGTGTAAAATAATTATTATAGTTTGTATAAACTGGGAAGGAAGGAAATAACAATAAAATCAGAAAACTAATAAGGCGCATTACCTTTATAAATATTCACATAGAATTCCTAAAAAAAATATTTAAGTGTATATTGAATAAAAAATAATAATTATTCTTGTACCAATTTGGTAAATTGTTAAGTAATTTGAATTTTTTTTTGTAATTGTCTCTTGTAAGAATTAATTCTTTACTTACCGCTATCATAAGAATCTCAATTTATTCTAAAATTATTTGAATAACTCATACATAGTAATCATTCTTATAATATTATTATATCAACAACAAATATATTCCAACAATATAAAAAAGCAACTTACCAAAACAAAAGCACACACACAAAATCGTTTCACATCACTGTAATAATTTTAATTAAACAAACTGCGATCTATGCAAATTAATTTTTCACGTATTCGTACAACAGTCACGAATCCCAGAGGTGATATGAAAGTAACGTGCTCTCGCGGCGAAGAACCAAGTTAGACTGACGTTGCTCGTTCCGTGTGCGAATTCGAAACCCTTGCGCTGTATGGGATTCACTTTTGAAAAAAAGAATCTACAATTGTTTATATGGGACATGGGAATGTAATGCGTAGGCTGTGAATGTTATTTACATGTTCGTAGCTGCTACGTTGTTACGCTGTAGCACGTCTACGAAATTGCTTTCAAAGGATCTGTGTGAACAATGAATCGGTAACGTTGCTTGTGTTAGATATTGTTTTAACTACTTTTGTGTGCTTTGGTTGTAGAAGCTCTACATTTTCATTATACTAATAGCATGCAGTCATCACACCTCGTCTAAGTTCAAATTAATATGATGTTTTCTTTAATATTATTTAATATCATAACTAAAAATAACAATTTAACGTCTAACGTAAAACACAAACCCTCTTAAAGCTACTTTAATATGTTAATATTAAAAATAAAAATATATATGCAAGCAGCACTTGAATTAACAATTTAATTAAACAATAACCTTTAACACAATAAATTTTAAACTTACCACATGTAATACACATGCCCAATGCCCACACCCAAAAAATCAAAAACTATCGGTGTATTACCGAAACTTTCCGCTTTGACCGCTTTTCGATCAGGGTCAACCCCGAGTCTCAAGTTACAAAGAACGTCTTTTGTTTACCGATAGCAGTAGTTGAAAGCGTATGAATAGGCCTTTGTATTAACTCACTCATTGCTAATAGTTAGTCGGATTGAATGAATGGTTTTGTATGACATAATATTGGTTTGCTAGTGATTCGGTTGAAGATGTGTACTTAAATATGAGTTGTATTGGCATAAACTGTACTTGTATAGAGTATATAATATATACGTAGAGTTCTTATGGCATATTTTACTGGTATAATCTATACTTCTCTTATTTCATAGAGAATTGTTTCGTGTTATGTTTGCAAAATAGCTTGTAATCTATAAACTCTACGCTTTGCTCTATCAAAAAGCTTTTATATAACATTGACATTTTATCTTGCTTCAATGAGTGAATAATAACAGTGAGTTGTTTTTTTTATTATTTTTGTTAATTTTTACCACACTAATTAAGCTTAGCAAACAGTGTTCAGTAGTATAAGTTTATTTCATAATAATTCATACGAAAACTGGTGGAAATCATTACTTACCAACTAAAATGTAGTGCAATCGAATTTCACTGAAAAACTATAGCTAGAAGGCTTCGATTGTTGTGATAAATAAACTTCATAAGATCTAGGATTTTTTTCTAAACCTCTCATTACATGAAATAAAATGAAATTCCCTGCAGACCAGCAATTAAATTAAAAAAATTCCCGCCACCCGTGAATTCGTTAATTACTTCGAATTTATCCAATTTTTAAGTCAACCTTACATAAGGGTCCTGAATCTTAATGAATCAGTCTTAACTTTGATTAAATTGAGCCACTCGTCTTTTCATAGTGACTAAAACAGTTATTCTGCTTTTATTACGCATTTACACTTTCTCTTTGAAACAATGAAAACTAAAAAAAACAGTGTTTTAGTCTTATCTATCACAGACTCAGTGGATTCATCACATTCACAGTTCATTATCAATTAAATGGAGTTACTTATTTCTAAGCAAACCATGGACATAATATTATGATATACTAGCGGTACATATTTACGTTTTCTCTACATAAGAACCATCCTTGGACTTCCACAAACATTTAAAAAAAAGAATTATCTAAATCGGTTCAGCCGTTCACACGTGATGCCGTGACAACGCGAAACGGGTTTCATTTATATATATATATATAGATTATTGTTTAAATAACTGTACCACGCGGATTTACTCGTATTGCTCCGTTCTTATTGGTGATGATAGCCTTCCTCTGTAAATGAGCTATCTAACACTGAAATAATTTTAAAAATATATAATATTTTTGTTCAATATCCATGAATTCATTCGATAGGTCTTTGTAGAAACGTAGTTAATTAAATATTAAAATAGAATAACTACAAATCTAATTTCTCAAAAAGTTTATCATCATGAACTGTGACACAAGTCTATCCTAAAATAGACCAACAGTTAAACACAGCTAATTAAGAAGTTAACACTAACCACAAAAAAGTAGTCTACAATAATTAAGCTGGCCACTACGTGTGAGGTGAAAGAAGAATATTTAATTTACCTTCTAAAGAGTTGTCTATCCTTTGTTGTATGTAAATGTATGAATTAAACGCTTTTTAACAACATAGAATAATGTATTCACTGTGCTTTATGCATATTTCCAAGTAAGTTGTTAATCAAAAACACTGTTAGCTTTGAAACTTTACAGAATAACATGTCTCTTTGCGTTTGTGTGACTTCAAGATAGTTTATGTTATGGGTATAATTACACAGCTATGTTATTTATTATTTTTAACAATTTTATGTACCATTACAAATGTTACAATGATATCATAATATTAAAAGAAAAGGAAAACATGCATTGCACATAAGGCAACCTTATCGCGAAATCAATTATTTTTAAATACATACTATATTATTTTATACTCTTTTTATTTCTTTAATAGCAAATTTGGAAGGAAAAGTAACATAAAGCTATAGCTTACCTGCCTAGTATTAAACTATACTAATATTATGAAGAGTTTGTTTGTTTTAACGCGGTAATCTCAGGAACAACTGATCCCATTTGAAAAATTCTTTCAGTGCTAGATAGCCCTTTTATTGAGTAAGACTATAGGCTATAATATCATCACGCTAAGACCAACAGGAACGGAGAAATGCGAGTAAAACCGCAGGACCCAGCTAGTAATATAATATTCTAGTATAGTATTATATTATCTGTGAAAATATCATAATAAGCAAAGTAAATCAATTGCTATAGCTCCACAAAGGTGAACAAAAAATAATTAATCTCTTATTTTTTGGCTGAAACTCCGTAGTGTCAAACAAATATAACAAGGGTTAGTAAGCTCGATTAAATTAACAATATTGCCAATATTCAGGGCGACACGGACCAATCAAACCGAATTGGAACAGAGTCCGCGAGTTTCTGCTTAATTGTTTTTATTATTCACAAACTCCTGGGAATTTGGTCGAGTTATAGACAATGTGGGTATAATTGGTGTCTTTATTGGTGACCTTTGTTTTGGTTAGCAATTGAGAGTGTGTGTGAAACAGGTATTGATAGACTTGTAATTTAAGTATTAGAGAATGGATTGAAAGATTTAAGATAATATGACATACTTACGTTGCCATAAAGTAACAATATTAAACATATTATGTGAACTTATTCGTCTCCTCTATTATTTTTGTCTATAACTTTAAAGTAACAAATATTATGTGCACAATTTTTGACCACAGATTAATGCAAAATTTCACCAATATAACAACAAAAGACCCCTTAAAATTTATCAATCGTTAAGTTCCCACCCGCCTAAATATGACTGATGAAAGGGGCTTATCTAGTTCGCAAATAATTTCATTAGACGCCACCTAGCGACGTTGATTGATATCATGTAGATAGAAAAAAAGTTGAAGAACCTTTTTAAGAAAATTCTATAGAGGAAGTAAGAGCAAGGAAAATTTAAATTCAGTTATACAGGGTGTAATCGTTAAGTGTGCAGTGATTCCGTAACTATTATAGATATCAAAAAACTTTAATCTGATATCGAAGGTACTTTACCTAATGAGTAAAATGACTACAATAACTTTTTAAAAATAAAACGAGAAATATCCGAAAATTTTAAATTTGATATTTTCTAATTTAAATGTATAGATAATGCTTGTATCTCCCAAACAGCTGTCCTAAGCAGCTAGTCACATAAGCTTCTCTTATTTTGACTAAAGTATGAAAATAAACCTTCAGAAAAGAGAAGAGAAAAAAGAACCTGCAAAACATTATAAGGTATTTTTTTATATTTTAATTAGAAATATAAATTAAGCAACGAAGAACCTCAAGTAAAACAATATTTAATGAAATATAACCTATAATTATTTGCTGTGACGTAAATTATCGATATGTCATCAACACCGGTTGCTTGCGGTTTTAACTTTATAAGTGATGGATTGAACCATGTTGATAGTCACGTGTATTGATTTATCGATTGCTTATGTAATATTTTGTAGAAGTATTTTTTCATAGTTATTAATGACTAGCTGCGCCCCGCTGTTTCACCCGCGTGGCTCAGCTCCTGTTGGTCTTAGCGTGATGATAATATAAAAGCCATAAATAGTTTTTCCTTTTTTGACAAAGCCATTAATCTGTCTGAAAGTATCTTTATTAATATATCCTTGGATATAGTTCAAATTAATTAAATTTTTAAAATCTTTCTGATCAATTTAAGCTTACTAATAGTTAATCTATTGTTATTTATTTTTCAGTCTCTTATTATTATTTATAGATTATTTTGTAAGTGTAATTAGATAGTTAAATTCTAACAAAACTCCAAACACAGCTTTTAAGTATGTACGAATAAAATTATAAAACAATTATTCTTGTATTTAATGAGATTTTGATAGAATAAATAGCGTATACTTCTAAGAAATCGTAAGAGATCAATCAGAAATAAAGGAAGAAATAATACATTGGCCCATAAAATTGATATACAGCCAAACAGACAGTGTTACTTAGATTAATTAGATTAGATAATTTATCAAAACGATATATTTAGTGAACAAAAACTGTGTCAGGACTACATCGCTAAATTTTCCCCATAAAGTTGGGGACCGCGTGCTAGCGGATTAGAATATTTTTGCATATGAGTATAAAGAAATGTAAGGAATAAGAAAAAAATAAAAATATATATAATTGGATACAATATGAATTCAAAATGTTTGTATGGATGAAAAAAAGCTCTAATTAAGATTATTTATAAATAGACCTGACTTTACGTTGTGAAACTCATAAATAAGTAGTTTCCTTTTAATGTAATCATTTTCACAAATTAAGCTTTGCACTTTTATGATAATAATGAACTTAGCTATACTGTGCTTATATATTTTATAATTAGAAATGATGCAATTTATAAATTCATTGAATAACACTTCCAAATGCATCATATCTTATTTTAACGTTATATGTACCAAAAACTCTATCATAATAAGATTCATCTAAACACTGTCTCATTGTACAACATACATATTACCTATATTATACACATTGGAATGTCATTACAAGTACATGTATGTACTTGTAATGACATTCCCACAGCATTCCAATGTTCACACCAAAGGTATCATAAAAAAGGCAACACTGACAAGGAAATACAATACTTTAAATAATATACATAATATTACTATCGCTAGCAATACGACCACACTCAAGAAGACGTAAGGCTTATACGGAGCTTATAGAGATAGCAATGCCACTTTATTATCAAGCTAATATGTGCGCTGATAACTGAAGTCAAGTACGACGATAATCTTTTTAGATGAATAATGTTTACAAATGTTACATTTGCTGCGGTAAATGGGACGGAAGGCAATTTGAAAGTAAGAGAAGCATGCTTTTAGGAGTTAAGTTATTATATTATATACGAAGCCCGAGACGAATACTAAAATGATATTTTAATAAACATCATATATTTTTAATAAAGTTATTCTTGATAACATAATACCGTTTTACTAGAATTATAAGTTACGGCTACCTGAAAAAGTGCCAAAAATGATTTTAACATTTTATAGTAAAGAAACACACAATTCACTAGTTCCACTAAAAGCAGTGCCATCAAGAGGTAACAATGCAAAGTATAAAATGATATTTTAACATTTGTCAATAACTTTAGTGTTCAATGTTTCTGCTAAGTAAGGTCGAAAGAACTTCATCACTCATTTGAAATCATATTATTATGTGTTTGTTAAGATATCTACCAAAATACCAACATTTATTGCACGGTAAATAAAACTGCGCTCTCTTAAATTTAAATTAATCAAAATCGGCTTGCAATTTTACATAATATTTGTATATTATACATATTTCAACGTAGATTGCCAATATCGAAATAGCGCGAATGATTTGCACTTTGCAGCCCCTGATCTAAATAGCCTCTGTTGTTGATTATTGAAATTATGGAAGGAGCTTGCAAAGTATTTATTTTATTACGATAAATTAGTATAAGAATAATATAGATAAATTAGTATAAAAGTATAATTAAAAATAACGCATAAGCATAGTAAGTATGATTTATGGTTTTATTTCAATGTTAGAGCCAAGATAATATAATATAGTTTTAATTTTTTATCTATATTACTATTTACAATAGTAAACAGGGATTGAAATACAATATGATGCTTGTTAATTGTTATATTACAGGCCAGAAGACTGACAATGTTGAAGCCGCCTGATAGCTATTGAAATGCTTAGCTGACTGGGTCTTTATATGTCCCCCGAAGCAAGAAACCTTCAACGAATAGATTAACAATACCTGAAGATGTCAGCGCAAATCGTATACCAAAACCGTAGCCATGTGCATCACAGTAGATACATGGTAGACATAGACAAAGATCAAATATTATATTGTACTTATTGATGAGGAAAGAATCAGAACAAAACGATTAAGAAACTAGAAGTAATATTAGAAGAATATCCTATGGTAGAGAGAGCATGGGAATAGTATAGGCAGCTGATTACAATACCTATCTATACTTAATATTATAAAGCTGAAGAGTTTGTTTGTTTGTTTGTTTGTTTGAACGCGCTAATCTCAGGAACTACTGGTCCGATTTGAAAAATTATTTCAGTGTTAGATAGCCCATTTATCGAGGAAGGCTATAGGCTGTATATCATCACGCTATGACCAACAGAACCGGAGCCACGCGGGTGAAACCGCGGAGCGCAGCTAGTATAAGATAATTGGTTCCGTTTAATAAATCTTCTAACACGGTGTTGCAAACCTTCCAGCTTCCAATCGCAACAAATTTCCGCTTAATCGTTTAACGATGATGAATAAACTAACCCGAAGAAGTGGCAAATCCGAACCGGTCAATAAAGAAGGTAGAAAAATCGCATTCCTGTTGACTAAACTTAAACAACTACCACAAGATAATCAAATAAACGAGGCGACGTTTAACCGCCATCTTCGGAGACGCAATTTCCTTAAATTGGAACTCCGAGCGACCTATCAAAGGAACCTGGTTCTAACATAGTATAAAGAGAACAAGTATGTTATCTTCGAACAAAGGACATCGTGCCGTTTGTATGTACGCGGAGCGCTTGGCCACGCCCCCCGTTGATGTACATACGCAAGCTTGACGCACGCACACAACGCCGCTCGGTTCCTTCTCATGGACCGTTCTCGTGAGGAACTCGCGATTGCTTTGAGGGGTCGGTGTTTGTTTATACAATTATTTAAAATATCAATGTGACAAGTGACAACCTCCTCGCGAGTTTAGGAAATTTTGCTCCTAAACGCCGTGAGTCAGCCTACTTGTTCTCTATATACTATGGTTCTAACGTACAAAGAATCCAATATAATTAAATTGCTTATATCCTTTGTTCGTCGAGCAAAAACATCGCTTTTGGAAACTGCGCTGGATAGTAGATGTCTTTGAATTATACTATTTTTCATTGAACTCAATTTGTTTGTAGCGTTAATAATGAGAGCTTATTTATTGTCCTGAAACGGATGGTAATAAAACGGACGAAATCGCTAAAGTTGGAACATCTTTAGGCATTTATGAAAACTGAATGGATTTTTGTTATTATCCTGAAATTCGTAATCTGTTACATAATATTTTTTACAAAATAAACATAATAAATAACAGATTAATTTATATATTATATCAAAGGTTTTACTCGATTTTCCGAACGCTTTTTCTTCTATAATTATTATGATTATATAATTTAATAGCTCCATAAATAAATTTTGAATAACTTATGCAGTACAATGGTTTTAATATCGAACGTCTTGCGAAAACTAAACATTTTCTATTAAAAATAAATATTTCAAGAAAACTGTATTTAAATACAGTGCACTATTTCAAGTAGTATCACTTCAAAGGAAAAAGTTATGAATCTCAACATCTCAATAACAGCGAAGCACATTAAACGACTCTTAAGAAAAAATAAGTCAAGTTTGAAATTTCTCTCGAGTTAAGCGTAGTGCACATCTGCTCCGCGAATCCAAAGTGCATTCACACGGTACTATTTCTTTAGAACTACTGGGGATTATTTTAAAGCTTATTTTAATGGTAGCAATTCTTGAAACTACGTAGCGGATTGTTACAATGTGCACTGCGCTTTTGATAACTCATTTCGTTGTTTTAATTGTGGCCGACGAACGGGATAATTGGCTTAGAATGAGTTGTTTTAAGTTCTAATTTCGCTTGAATTGGATATTAATGTTAATTTTTAAATGGCTTTAGCAGCTTTCGAGTAGTAAAGAGATAGATAATTTCGTTTCATTAGAAGATATGTTTTTTTTTACTTTTATAGGAATAGTTCTATTTCATAATTCATTCTTTTCAATATTTTGAAGTGTTTTGTAGCACTTCCTGCTCTGCTTCTTCATTTTTAGTATGTAAAATGAAAATATATACCGGAATTTTGATTTGCTCTATTGAGAGCAAACTCTTTAATACGAGATACACGTATATAAAAAACGAAATGAATCACACATCACAGACTAAAACATAATATTTAAGAAGCCTTTTTCCTTAATTTTTGTCTTTACAATAGAACGAAAGTTGGAAATTTTATCTTATGAAAGTTACTCGATAATAACATTTTGTTCACTTGGGACACTTATATGAAAACTCAAACTATTTCTTTATGTTTATTTTAAACTAGGGATGATGAACATGCTAGGGATGATGGCATTTAAGATTCATAATTTATCCCCTCCATAAAATACAGTCTTCCGCCGTCTCTGTCGGTCTTTATGTTAGCGATAATCTCACTGATTTTTATTATGATTTCACCAAGGCCTATAAAGAGTATGTATACTTTTTGTTCAGTTTTAGACCAAGTGGGTCAAGCTGCGGGAAAAAGCTAGTTGTACATACGTTTCAATTACTTTCCTTTCCCATTTTACGACTAACAAAACTAAATAAAACAATATAGGAGCTAAACTAAAATCGCATTGCAATTTGACGCAGGTGTCACAACACGCTCAGTGGAGCATCTGCGACATCCTCACAGAGTAATTCATTTTACTTGAAGCATCTTTTGAATTGTGCAGTTAAACAATAGACTTTAATATTGTGTACTTTTGGTGGAATTTCGTTTGCGTAGCGCATTCTTTGAACAATCAGAGATACAGATTATGAGTAAAGGCGTTGAAGTTAGAGTTCATAATAACAAATTTCATTGAAATCTTATACACATGATTTATTGATTTGGAACGAAACGGATAGGTACAATTTTTTTACTTATAAACATTTCTATACTTTTTTAAATACTGTAAAATATAATAGCTTGGGTGCACATAATGATTAATTATTTTTATTACACACTAAAATTAAAATAAAAGCATCAGGTTGCCTGGTAGAGATTGCTGCTGAGCAATAGGGCCGCCTCTTGTACAAACGATACCTTTTTTGTAATAATATTATTTTTGACATAATTTAGTTGCAATAAAGTGTTATAAATATATAAAGAAAAGATCACTATTGTAACCAATTTATTCCATAATAACTATATTTAGACGAAATAGTACTTCTAGCGACTCTACGTCTTATCTTCAATGTTTCGCTATGCAGACTTCTTTCAGGGCTCTGTCTTACAAGATCTGGACATCTGAAACAAAAATAATCTTTAATATAATAAAAAAAAACTCGCTTTAAATATAGAATGGTGTTACAATATAAATAGAACAGAAAATTAAGATAAACTCATGAAATTATTTTAATGTAACGGATCCTCAATATTAATTAAATCTGTACGTTCAAAGTGGGTCAAATTCGAGTCTAAAGGAAGACTCCTTGTTAAATTTAATACCGGTGAAGCTAATATAAGCGTGTCACCACCGCCTATAAACACGTGTAACACTGGTAGTGTTATAGTTGCAATAATAGATAATTTAAGCATTGCAGAAAAGTAAGGTTTATCCTGATTTTTATGAACCGCTATAAATGTTTCCGCGATATTTTTATCTACGGGCTAAATTTGATTGATGCTAAATAAATTTGATTGAATTTTTTGATGCGATTGAATTCTCTACGCTTGGCGTATTTCAAAACCTTAATATCAGAAGTAGATGAAAATGGGGTATGAATTGATAAATTCTATTTTTAGCCACACTTTCTGCAGTTAAATTCTTCATAACTAGTTGCTTACCCTGGCTCCCGTGTAGTTATGTTTGTTGTTTTTCCAATTTTTTAACAGTGAATATGATGAGACATTAATATTCGTTTAGAATTTGTTGGTTATTTAAGTTACGAACGATTAACGAGTAAAACCAAAGTAAGTACGACTTTCCTTTATTTTTACGTATAGATACCTATAGATAGGTATATACAATTTATTTCTTCTTTCTTTAGAACAGTTTATTGTTTAGACAGCAGGGTCTTTCAGTCTTTTGTTTATTGTTGCTATTGCATAATATACCTATAAGAAAACTTCGGAGGCTCTTAGTCGTAATTATTTATTTTATGCATTCTGATACTCGGGTAAATGCGTTCACTTTTGTAATAAGGCAACCCCTACACTAACAATATAATAGCAGCTAATGTTTTAAACTCAAACTCAAACTCAAACATTTATTTATTCAATTAGACTTCTTCTAGAAGCACTTTTGAATCGTCATTACATATTTTTAACATTTACCACCGATTCGGAAAGCAGTATCTACGGAGAAGAACCGGCAAGAAACTGCATAGTTGCTCTTTTTAATCATGTCAGTTTTACAATTTAATTTTACAAAATACATAATATGTAACATTATTATCATAATATGCCAAAGAACTGTCCTGTGGTTTTTACGCGACAACCCTCCATGGGTTTTTATCGTCCATATACTGTAATAGGCTCTCTGAACTAGTACATTTTTTATATAAGTTTTAAATTTAGAAGTACTAAACTCTTTAAATAAAATATGTATTATCTAAATCAAGGAAGCAAATAGTATACAGACAAGAAAATTCTAAAACAAGAAAGACGACACGAGAAGTTCTGTGTGGTTCTGTATTCGTTGTAGCAAAGCAAAACAAATCAATAAATTGTAACAATTTTTAAATGTACCGTTATATGTATTTTATTAATAATTTCTTATTCTACATTCTATGTAAAACATCTATGATGGGCGGAAAATGTGTTGTTATATCAGTGTTGTAATTGTTATTAATTCTTATACGGTTTTAAAATGATTCCTTCGTAGTTATCTAAACATCACTAATATACTAAACACCTACATTATGCAATTTGTATATTATTTCAAAGTAAAATAAATAAATAATAGATATGCAAAAAAATATTGCACAATAAAACTGAACGTGTATAAGCCACTTTATGCAGGATATTAGTACGCTTTTTCAAGACAATAAAAGCTTCTCAATACACTCTTCCCAACGTTTCAATGCAGCAGACTGATTATACTAATTGAAGGTTAAGTAATGAACCGCTTTATGTTTAATTCTTATTTAAAGTATACTGTTTTCTTATGTCTCGACGTATGAGTCTTGATGCATTTCAAATTAAAGTTGGGCTCATTGTGATATCTACAGTACTTACATAATAATATAATTATTGTACACGTGTAAATGAGTTTTTGGCTAAATAGTTTAACTGTGGTTTAACACAATATACCTAATAGTACAAAATTACTCATTCGCTTGACATTAAAATTGACAAACATTGTTCTTTTTGAAGAATCATAAAAATTTACAAGCATTTTACATAATATATTTAGCATGTGAAATTTGTCATAAATATCTAGTTCAATTATAAAATGTTATTAGTTTTTCGCTAAAGATGAACCAATTATAACTTACTTATAAATTTCCTTAGTGATAAAATTATCATTTTTACAGCGCGTCGTCCATTGCGTCCAATATTTGAAACCTTCTCGATAAAAGATGTTCACTGCGCAGGCTGTATCGTCTCTGATGTCATCATCCAAAAGAGCTGGAACAAAATACGCAATGTATTATGTGCTAATATTGTTTGTTTTTAATTTTTATAAAATATATTATGTACCTACAGGTTGTTTTATTAAAGCATTTCTTTCATACATGTCTTATACATATATCTTATAAGGGTATCTAATTTTTTTAAATCCCTCTCTTAAATTAAAAGGTTACAAAAAAACACCTTCTTTACACTACGTTATTGTAAATTTTATTATATTACCTATTGAAAATATACTCATCAATATAAATTAAATTAGTGACAAAATCTTTTCATCTTTTTTCTTGTTCGATTTTTTCACATAAAATTTCATAATTGAGTAATAAATAACCGAAATTTTTGAAATTATTGCTTAAATAAATAGCTAAGAATGTTTAATTGTGGTATTAAGTCATATCTAAATTTCCATAAAGATACACATATATATAAAGTTCTTCCTCTCAATGTATCATATCCATCTCCTATACACACACCCCTTCTTTTCTCACATCAAAACCCCGTACCACGAAACACTTTAAAACCGTCATATCGCCAGGACTCGTTATATAATAATGCACACAAAGTAATAACGAGCATCAATATTACAACTCTAACTCTCAATGTATCATAACTATCCCCTATATACGTATACTTTTTCTCATATCAAAACCCCGTACCACGAAACGCTTTAAAACCGTCATATCGCCAGAACTCGTTATATAATAATGCACACAAAGTAATAACGAGCATCAATATTACAACTCTACCTCTAAATGTATCATATTTCATCCACAAAACACAGTACACACGTTCATATACTTTTTCTCATATCAAAACCCCGTACCACGAAACACTTCAAAACCATCATATCGCAAGGACTCGTTATGTACAATAATACAGTTAGAATAACTGTCGCTTAACTATTCCAACCGAGCTAACTTTATTACAGGGGAAGTGGTTTCCACAATGTAGTTCAAATACAATTTCTAGTCTCTGTGATGATAAACTAATCTTGAAGCGGAACTAGATATGATTAATATTTATTTACTTTAATTTCATACCAAAATAGCGGTTGTTTGGCTACTGAGGCGCTATGTTCGTTCATATGGAGATCTTATACTAATTATGTGCATACTAGCTGTGCCGCGCGGTTTCACCCGCATTGTTCCGTTCCTGTTGCTCTTAGCGTGATGATATATAGCCTATAAGCCTTCGTCGATAAATGGGCTATCCAACACCGAAAGAATTTTTCAAATCGGTCCAGTAGTTTCAGAGATTAGCACGTTCAAACAAACAAACTCTTCAGCTTTATAATATTAGTGTAGATTATACACATTACTATAGCTACTGATGATGGAAAACATAGTGAGGAAACCGACATGTCCAATATTCAAAAGATTGACAGTGACATTTGTCAACTTGCCATACCAGCGTAGTGGATAAGGGTGCTTTTCTGCCAATAATGTGCGATGATGCGTTTGTAAAGAACCAATCATATGACTTCATTTAGTTTGAAGTTTAAAGCGTTTAGCGTTTGAAGCGATACTATTGGTTATTTACAAACACATTCCTCGCTACACATCCTAGCACATTTTTTCTGGAAATGTACCCTAAGGACTCTGATACACGTAAAGTATTTATCGTGATTCATCAGTTCAGTTTTTCTATTAACTGATACACGTCTGCTTTTATTGATAGATTGGATTACATTTATCAGTAGGCTAGTTAGGTTACTATACTTTAATTATATATCACGATACCTTTTATTTATTGACGGATGACAGTACATTAAAAAAATACAATAAGCTTTACATAACATACTATACGTGTAACAGGCGTCATAGGAGGCATGTATTCCTGATTCCGACACTGGGAAAGATATAGGCTGATAACTACGACTGAATTTTGACTATATAAATAAGATAATATTTATCCAGTCAGACTATAAAATTGTTCGCATACGTGGGTTTTTCTGAACAATCTTTACCTAGGCTTTCATTCGTATTCGCAGTTCGCGTTTGGAAACTTTTTAATCCCGTTAGTTTGGGCTGATGCTTGAAACAAAAATTTTACGATTGATGGAAAATCCAACTACCGAGTAGAAACAGAGTTGTCACTATATTTTTCCCTTGATTTATATTGGTCTATTAGTTTTCTTTCTTTGATTAAAATAGTGATAAAGAAGAGCATGTGTGCCGAGCACACGTGCCAGAAGTGAAACTTATTTGGCAAGATTCAAAGATAATAAAATCGTCGCTTTACTCCATAACGTGACGGACGACGGTATTGCCACTACGTGACCTTGAAATTACTAAAACTAATTGAATTACTTATAAGAAGAAAATGACAACAGGAAACCTAATGTTCCTAGGACACATCATTTTCAAATGACTGTCAATTGTTTTATTCTATCTCACAACAATATTAAATTAAATCTAAATCCAATAAAACAGTCCAACTTCATTTGAAATATAAAATACGACCGAAAAGTACTTGCACACTTAGTAGTGGTACTTGACCGTTGTAAAATTGCCGCGAACGTAAAATGCGCTCCATAAAACTCCACAATAGACCTAGGAAAGAAAGGGATCATGTTCACACGATTCTGCATCCTATTTACAAACAAAAAAAGACTGTTTTTGCATAAGATTCAACAGAGTCTATTGTTAAAGCTTTATGCTCGAAAGAACTTACTTCGTTTATATTTTATTTGTTACTTATAACAAAGCTGTTGCTATTTTTATTAACGGTGACTTATGTTAATTTTTTATTCTTTTTGGGGAGTTAAGATGTTAAATAAAGTTGACATTTTCAGTAGTTATCGAGAAAATTATGATAAAAAAAAATAATGCATAGAAAATTGAAATTGTAAACAAAGTCCTGTTTATTCTTAAACAGCTTGGAGTTGTCGAGTTCATTTAAAAACTTTACTATTCTCTTTATATTCTAATTTAAAAGGAAAGGATAGAAAATACGTGCAATACTTCATATTAAGTATTATTAATTAATAATGTTTCGAATTTGGTATTTCATTAATGTTTTCAAAAGCTTTCAAGTAGCAAATATACAAATTAAAAAGAAAAATCTATACAATCAATCCGGATTAAAGTTAAAATTATTAATTATGAATACAAATGAGGTGGGTGTACCATGGAAGGCCACTCTAACAATTAAACAGTTATTATTCGTTTACCTACTGGATAAATGAAATTAACAAATATTTAAGTAATACTTTGTTTTATTACGTAACATATAAACCACTTTTTTAAATTTCAGATTTGATCAATATTGATTGAACTTAAGTTTCATAGAACTCTTCCAAATGGCCTTGCTAGGAACAAGGCTCCTTAGAAGGCCATTATAATAAATCAGTCATTTAACACTAAAAGTTAATAAATAGCGATTAAATCTACAATAAAAAGAAGTGGTTTATATGTTACGTAATAAAACAAAGTATTACTTAAATATTTGTTAGTTTCATTTTTCCAGTAAATAAACGAATAATAACTATTTATTTGTTAGAGTGGCCTTCTATGGTACACCCATCTTATTTTAACGCCGCCGATTTCCGATATCAATGAAGTGAGGGACCGTACTGCCAAAATAGTGGCGCGAGCGATTCGCCGCCGCGTCTGTGATTTCTAGTTCGATGGGTGTTTGTGTAAATAGAAGGAATTTGTCATCATATGGCAATAACTACGAAATTTGAATAATTGGCCTTCGAAGGAGCATGGCCTTCCATGGTCCACCCACCTTGTTATTAATTCTCACTTACATTCGCAAGCGATATTACACTCGCCGCCTTTCTTTCCCTCCCGGCACCAGCGACTGGGGATCTGTGGGAAATATATTACCAATTAACATGTGGAAAAGTTAAGCAATTCATGTTTTCCTATTTATTTTTAAGCTATTGCATAGCGTCTATCGCGGGCCTTGAGCGCGGGGACTGAATCGAGAAATTCCGTAACGAAAAAACCTCACGCTTCCCACTCCGACGGGCTCGGAGGTGTGGCTTGAAGGAATGCTATGCAATAGCTTTACCGCGGCAGTCCCCGAGTGCCACACGTCTTTTTTTTTAAGTTTGGCTTGCAAATTTCTTGACTTTTCTTTCATAAGATCCTTCTCATGACTACACGAACACAAAAAGTAAAATATTATCGAAATCGGTTCAGTCTTTCAGGCGTGATGTCGTGACCAAGGGAAAGAGGGATTTATTTTTATAGATAGAGATATAATATTATTTAGATTAGTATTAACGATCACACAAGAAATATATTATAATCTCATGGCAATAGTTCAGGGTATAATTTATCAAGCTGTTCACGCTACACAGCGCTAAATAAATTAACATGTTATACACACTTGAAAAAACATCTCTTTCTGATGCAGTTGAATATAAAGTAAATGAGATAGACACAAGATTTAAAATGGCAATTAAAACAAGGATTTAAATAGATTTAGAAATATATTTTGCCTTCATACAGAAAAATATAGTAGGCGTATAATATGAAAAGTAGGCCCAGGCATACTTTTCATATAATGTAAATAAATTAATACTTAGATTTATAGAAATAATATAAAAATGCAACCTAAACGTTGGCCCTAATATTTATTATCTCTTCGTACCTATTACAAATAATATTATGCATTATGTAACAAATGAATCATTCGTTATCATTCGCTGTCTAAATATGATGACAAAGCAATTAATAAATCTCTTTTATAACCGCATTTATGGTCTCATAAAACCATGTAATTAATTCAATGTAACAGTAAAGGAAGTAAGCGAATTTTTATTTATTTAATAGCTTGACATAAAGGCCCTTTATCATACAAATATGATAAAGGCAAAAATCAAATAAGTACATGTATATTGTATATGTACACACGTCATGACGTGTGAGGACACAACAATAGTTCCTATCCTTATACAAAATTCACATTTATAAATTAAATTAGTAAATCCTGTAGTGAAGTGTATATGTATTTCACTTGTTATTTACGACTAGCGGTCCGCCCCGGCTTCGCCCGTGGTACATATTTACGCTTTCTCTACATAAGAACCATCCTTGGACTTCCACAAACATTTAAAAAAAAGAATTATCGAAATCGGTTCAGCCGTTCACACGTGATGCCGTGACAACGCGAAACGGGTTTCATTTTTATATACATAATATAATATAGATAATCGATTTCTGTACGAGCAAAAACTAAAGTAGCAATAAAACTACAATACACACACACACATACAAACACACACATATAAACATCTTTAGTAAAGAAAAATGTATTTATATATTTTAGACTTCTAAAATTAGTCTTACTTCATTATTACAGTAGTTTTATTTTCATAATTTATTATCTATATTACAGGGTTAGGTATATCTACAATAATTATTTATTTGACCTTAATTTAATAATTAAGAAAAGAAAACAACTTTCAACTGATTAATTCAACAAATTTCCTTTTCACATCAATGAAAGATAGGCTCGAATGATAAGAAATAAAGGATTCTGCTATCAGCAACCTCACACCGTCTTAAGGAGAAATAAATTATACATAGTGATACCGAAAAAAGTCTAAGAAAATGTGTACCTATTGCATTTAAATTACATTTTTTTATATGATCTGGTTAAAATGGGAAAACGGAACTGTATGAACTTAGAGCAAATAAAACCTGTCTGGGCAACGAATAAATTTTACTAAAAAGTTACCAATTGCACGTATAACGTTACACAATAAAAATATAGCACAAAATATATTAATTCAAATTTAACATTCTCTAAAAATCCATTTCTTACAAAATTTCCACAACCTTTTACTTCATTTTACTATTAATTTATTCTCGTACATTTCAATAAAAAACATATGTATTATTCAGTATATTCTTCAGCATTTGATATATCAAAGCAAAAACCCTCCACACCTAGCCTAGTTAGACCACGTCACTCAGATAAAAATTAAAGGTACGTCTAAAGGCCTGCGCAGACGAGGGATTTTAGTTACTGGCGGAGAAAAAAGTACGCTTTGCGAATAAAAACTCCAACGCGGATTTACCGCTGACTCAACGCACACATATAGTGGAGAAAAGCACGCTATGGAAGCGAATATGCAGAATCTACCGGTCCGCTCCCTGCATGTCCACGGTTATTCGGGGGACTTTTTGTACGCGGTTCTTTTAATCCCTCGTTTGCCTTACTTTATAGTCTGTATACAGTTGTAAATGATCTATTTTAGCGGACAAGCGGACTAAAATCTCTCGTCTGCGCAGACCATAAACGTGTGCCCTATTTCCAGAGAATCTTCACACTCTCTATTTCAAGTGTGCAAACAATATATACTGTTTTTAACATTCCCTCCGCTCGAAACTTTTAGTGTTAAGTGATTGCAATGCTTTATGATGTTGGATGCATAAATAATTATTATGCTTGATACATTACTTGTGTATGATTTATTTAATTGGAAGTTTAGATTTGTGAAGCTAGAACACAGAGAGAGTACGAGTATAATATTATAATTATCTAATATTTGTAATATGTATTAATGTATTGTGTAGAGTAGGTACTAGCGTCGTGTACTTGCTTTAGCATTTAAGGGGCCACTTACTGCCAATTACCTGTTTTCTTCGTCTAACTACTCTTCGGTTAGTGAATATAAATGTCCAAAAAAATATATGTTACTCATTAGACCTTAAACTTTAATTTGAACGTTTTAAATAATTCTATCTATAAAAATAATGTACGAAAAAATATTCCAAAGTGCAGCATTTCTTGTTTGAATTTTCGTAACGGTATGGAGTTTTACTATTTTTCTTTCACAATAATATTTTAAAAGGTGTTTGTCATAAATTGTACGTTTGGCGAGACAAGGCAAGTTCTTATTGAGCTACAAATAATTATTCACTGTTTTCTAAATGAAATGAAATGAGCGGGTCCGTGCGCGGGCGACGGGCGGCACTGTAGCTCGAACTGTCGGACGAGGAGGTTGTGCTGCTCATTCTCTAAAATTGTATTTTGCCTGATTGTGGATGGCAATTTTGTGCAATTTTTTTTTTGGACAATTTTGTGCGTGCGCGTGGGTTCACATAAGTTTTCTTTTAACTATGTTTGCGAATGTGTGCCCGCCTGCTACTAACTAAGTTTTCTATTAGAAATCTTGTTTTGAACTTGTTTTTTTCTCAGTCGGGTTTTTTAACAACTTTTTTATTTTATGCTTTTTAGTGCACATTGATTAGCTTAGTAGGTCAAAGCCCTACACCAAATACCCGTTACGTCAAGATGGCGGGACTTCTTCAGGCATTTTGAAAATTATGTACCTATAATTTAGTGCATAATTAGTAGGTACTATTTTATACTTTCGTAAAAAACTTCTACTCTAACAGGATTTCAAGATATTCTATAAACAAAGTGGTCCCGCCATTCTGACGTCAAAACAATAAATATGCGTAATAAAAGATGGAGTAACTTTCTATAGTAATTTTACGATTTTCAAAAATTCGTAAATCAAAAACTAAAAGTATCCTCAAAGTGAAATTTCAGATTTAGGTTCCATAGGACAATAGCTAACCACAAAAAAATTTACGAATTTACTTTTTTAATAGATCAAAAATAATGCAAACGTATTAGTACTAAATTGTACAAAAGTTTGGTCAGTTCAGTTTCAGGTCACGTTAAAAGTATTTTCATTGTTTATAAGAGGTCCCGCCAGTATGACGTCAGAATGGCGGGGCCACTTTGTTTATAGAATATTTTGAAATCCTATGGGAGTAGAATTTTTTTATGAAAGTACAAAATATTACTAATTGTGCACTAAATTATAGGTACCTACATAATTTTAAAAATCTGAGGTGGTCCCGCCATTTTGACGTTCACAAATACCTATCATCACTGATTTCATTTCACAAAAATAAATCTATGTTGTTTTATTATTGTAGGTAATATAAGCATGATATACTTTTTTGGAATCCTTATTATGATACCTTTAATTTGATAGTTGATACCCATATTGCAGAAAAAGAATTTTTTTTTTTATTTTAGTCTAGCACCCCACATTTTTCTTTTTTTTTGTCATCTATCTAACAAAACTTGGGCTAATACGACGAATCTAACGATACCCTAATTAAAGAAATCCATCCAGTGGTTCGGAAGATATCAGAGTATAAAGAATATTAGATAGGTACATACAAAGATAGGCGCGAAAAACAATCCCCTTCTTTTTAGTCGGGTAATAAAAATGCCCGAGCTGCTGCGGAACGCGGCGCGAGTGGCTAGTTGTAGTTTGCGATGAGCGCGGATCACGCTCTGCGCACGTAAAAATGAAGCGGGGGTGCTTGGCTAGCGCGGGGAGAACGTCCAAATCCTCAAAGCCGTTTAACTGTTACAACAACCTTAAAACGAACCGTTATAATATTTTAATACATAATATAACGCACAGACACTTTAATTATATTTATTTACTCATTAAACTTCAGGATTGAAATCTTATTATTGTTTTAAAAATAATAACTGCTATGTATTATTTTGTTATATAGACTATCAAAAATTATCATGTTAGAATTCTTACCTGATATAAACCATAGTACTTTTTACCGCTAGGAGTTACAACGAAGGCTTTGGTATCTCGATTGCTCACTTTCTCTATAAGGCACACCCCTGTAATTAATAATTATATTGTAATCGTTTATTACCAATAATTATTTATTTAATAAGCATTCTCTGTCACTTTAGAGTTATTTTACCTAAGAAAGAAAGCAACAAAGAAGATATCAGTTTTAAAAACGACTTACATAATTGTAGAGCCGTATTTAGTATTTGAAATGTAGATACATTTAACTAAGGTTTATATAACGAAAATCGTTATATATTTTATATTATCTAAGATACTCAAATATAATCTACCAATATCTTTTAAAATATATCAAATCGTTTAAGGTGCAAAGCAAGCAAAAAGCATATAATCACACATAATTATGACATGCACTCAAATAGGTAAAAACATATTTTAAATATGTTCTCTACTAACAGTGTAACGTGTTTAGATAAGTATATGATAGTTTCAAAGTACAACTTAACAATACATTGAGGAAAACCACAGAGTATTGTTCAATAAAAAAAAAAACCTAATAAAAACATTATATACCTACTTGTTAGTTAGTTCACACACAATATGGCATGAATTATCAATTTATTACGTCAATTGTTTCTATAAAAAACATACTTACTTTTAAAATATTTCATGGTACAATTAGAATGATAAATAAAAAATAATCATAATGAAATAAATTTAAATCTCAAATCTGGAAAGTCTAGGGAGAGAACCACGAAACCTTTTTTTGTCTTCCTAACTACACGTAACTAATTAACTTATTTTTTGTGCGTCGATTTTATCATTGCTTTATCGAATTCTTTCATCCTTCAAATAAATTCAAATGGAAAATTCATTATTATAGATTTTTGAATAATTCTTTCAGCCAATCCGGTGTAAATGTATCGAAAAAAATATCAAACATTAAAAATAGAACTCTATCTAATAAAGTATTATCAAAATTCGTTCATTATTTCCAGAGACAACATTCAAGCAATCACAAAAACTACCTCTTTATAGCATACGTATACAGCATATTTAATATTAAATATACTGGTATTAATAAAGCAGTAACATTTAATTTAAATAAGACCTTGTCTGACCTCTGTGAATGCGATTTAATTTCAATATTATGTTTACCAATGACGCAGTGGTTAATAACAGTATTTATAACTAGAAGGAATAACTTCGATTACTGTTATTAAATTCTATGAAAGATGTAATGATGACATAATTTTTGAGTTATAATACATATGTAATAAACTTGTTTATTTCTCTTACAAATGCTCTTAAAACAAGTTTTCCATTTTTTATAGCGCTATGTTTGGAACGTTTTTTTTAATAATTCTACATATTAAAAACTTTTAAATAAATATGTAGATTCTTACACGTAATATTTGATTACTTTACAAAATAATTGGACTAGTTGATCTTGCAATATGCCTTGGTTTATAAAATGTATGAACAGAGAGGTCATTTTCAAGTCATATTTTAAATACAACCTCGCGGTTACTGACCTATGTCTATATTGAAATTAAGACTATTGTCGCTACATAGTGTAAAACAAATCCACTTCCCGTTGTCTGTCTTTATAGGTAGCTTAGATCTTAAAAATTTAATGATTTAGGAAGGTTTATACATATGTATGAAAACATGCATGATTTAGAAGATAATATAAAGTAACATTAGCATTGCGTGTGGAGTCGGAGCGAGTAGCTAGTTATATAATCTTAAAGTACCCCGGCAGACGCTGCCTTTAACTTTTCTCTCAATAAGAACCTTTTTTACCTTAACAAAAATGTTTAAAAAATAGAGCTGTTCTCGAGTTTTTCGCTTAGCGTTATCTCTAGAAATTTAGCAATTCATTTGTATTTATGCAAATTAACTCACATTGTCCAAACAACAAATCAGTAGGCATGCCAACTTTGATCAACTCCCGGGCTAGTTTGCATCTCGTCTCAAACCGTTTGCCACTCACGCACACACACAAACACAGGAGCACACATGCGAATCGCATGACGAACGAACACAGAATGCGCGTACGCACTAAATGTCAATGTCATGCCTTCCGAACTATGAATTTTAATGAATTAACGCTGTTTGTTTTTATGTAGGATTTTGAAAGTATTACGATTGAATTGTATAATATGTCACATGCAAATTGTATTATTTCGCCGTTTACAAAAGCTCGGCATTTTGTAATATGTCGAGAATTCGTAATCAGAAATTTTTTGTTTGGATAAGGGGGTGGGTTAGGTTAGGTTCGTGTTTTTAAAACTACACAGAAATAGGAGCCCCACGAAGTGGGGCTCCGTCGGCTCGCGACCGTCTTTTTGTAGAATTTTGGAAAAAGTAAATCCTCAGCATATTACAAAATGCCGAGCATTTGTAAACGGCGAGATTATACAATTTGCCTGCGACATATACATTGTTCTGAGCACACAATATGTGGAGGAAGGAAGGTGGAATTCCTCCATCGAAAAAGGGAAAATCCTCGACCAGTTTACTCGACATGAGGACATTATTCATCATACTTTAAATTATGATGAATAATGTCGAAAAGTTGTATTTATACTCTGTAGCGAAAACATTTCGCTTGCGCGATTCAGAGCGAGGTGTCGCTACACACACACAAACACAGGAACACACATGCGAACCGCATGACGAACGAACACATAATGCTCGTACGCACCAAATGTCAATGTCATGCCGTTCGGAAGTATTTTTAATGAATTAAAGTTGTTTGTTTATATTATGTGGGATTTTGAAAGTATTACTACTAGTGTAGTATTATATTATTATCCGTGGTAATGTTTGTTGCGATGTGTACTGTCATAATAGTATGTATATCGTATAGTATAGAGTTAAACTGTTATATGATTATCGTCTTTGTTCATTCATGAATATTATATCCTTAATATAAAGGAATTAGCAACGTTGTTGCATAGAGAAAATAGATAACTTTTACAAACAAATATTACCCTTCAGTATATGATATTGAATGTAACTAAACCTTAACAGCAGAAGAATAGAATACTTACAATATCTTGTGTGATAAATTTTATCAGTTCTAAATTTTTAAGCAATTTAATATACCTAGATAAAAAACATTCTTCACGTATCTTTATCTCACGTTTATGTAGATAGAGATAATATATTATCTATTATTATGAATAAGTTTTACTAGGACGTTCAGAAATCTGATGTGATGGTAACTATAATTTTATACCTATCCTACGTAGATTTTTGTTTTTATGAATTAGTCACTTCGGTTTTTTTTTTCTATGTGTCATGGAAAATGGAAAACCACAAGACGCAGTAGTTAATTTATATTGAAATTACATAATTACAAGAATACACTCTTAAACAAAGACTGAGGATACTTTAAGATAAAATCTTGGGTAATCCAGATTTAGATGCGGAATTTAACATTCAAAGTGGTAACTGTTCAGTTTTTATTTCAAAACTTTTAAATTTATTACTAAGAAACAAATACAAGATTCACAATGACTCTGCAGATGATTTACTTATTACAAAAATCACAAACTCTTCGTATAAAATAATAACTAATTATAATGATTAGGAATTTATGATATAAACAACAAAATTTAAATAACGTGACGTGCATCACGTAGGTATATTATTTACAAATATAGATAGCAATATTAAAAACCCAAAGAAAATGTTGGAATTAAAATAATAAATAAATAATAAAAAGTTCATTTATTTGCCTTCACAACTTAAAACTATTACAAAGGAACTAAATATGTAAACGTGTAGCATTTTCGTTGTGAAGGACTAGTGTCTGAAATAGGTCTGTGAAAGACCTGTAGTACAGATCACTAGATTAGACTAATTAGAACTAAACTGAATATAGTCACCTAATGCATTGACTACATAGTAAATACATGACAGTGAAAGTGAAATTTTAGTAATATAATACAGTAAAATATACTCAGTTATAAATTTCTAAAGGATAGAAAAAATTCGATCACGAGGCGGGACTTGAACCCGCATCCTTTCACGCCAATCCGGGGCGGATGCTTGACCAATTCAGCCACTCGTAATTTTTTTTCTATTCTTTATAAATTTATATTTATAAAGCATTTGAATGCCATAAAACCAAAAATATCAAATTCATACTCACAGTTACCAAGAAATGTCTTGTCAATTAGATCAGTTCTCATCAACTCCGTAGCCAGTCGGCACCTTGTGAACCTTCTTCCATCACAAACCAATAAACTGAACAATAAAACTATACACACGTTCATAGCATTCACTAAATAATCTTTAAATATGATTTATAGGGCTCATAAACACCTTATCTTTAAGTGGCTTCATTGCACTTAGCCTTCAACTTGAGATATAAAAACATAATATTATGTAGGTGTAACAATTAATATATTATAGTAGGTGTAATATAATTATAATATACTATATGCGCTCCGCGGTTTCGCCCGCGTGGCTCCGCTTCTGTTGGTCTTAGCGTGATGATATATTATATCCTCGTCTTCCTCGATAAAATATGGACTATTCAACACTGAAAGAATTTTTCAAATCGGACCAGAAGTTCTTGAAATTAGCGCGTTCAAAAAAACACACAAACTCTTCAGCTTTATAATATTAGTATAGATAATATATTATAGTAGTATGTGTTGTGATTAATAATTCAAAGTCCCCCTAATCGAAGACTTGCAATTGATTTAGGGCTGATTTTTCAATCCTTGGTTAATACTTATTCGCCGAATAACGTACTAAACTACCATTTCAAAAATGTATTCTTTGGCCGTACTTGACAGTTTACGGGTGACATTTTAACCTTCGGCATACAAGGTGAAAAAAACTCCTCACCTATACAACGTGGGGTTAAACTAACCCCACTAGAGATTGTCTCTACTTTATGTGTGCATCATGTGCAATAAGTTTGAATAGGTTTTTCTGTTACGTACATTAATAAGCTAATGAATAAAATACAAAAAGTATCAAATTAAACATTTATTATAAAAAAAAAACTTAAAAATCACGTAACCTTTCCGTGAATTCAACAAAATGTTATTAAATCGAAATAAAAAATCAACAAAAATATTTCTTCTTTTTTAACTTAATTATTTTACTTCTTATATAAAATAAGACAATAAGGCTTTATAAAAAAATCACAATAATTGGCTCTTTATGACTATTTGAGCGAGATCATTCGTTATCTAAAATAGTACAATTTTGACACATCAAATTCGCATATGTTCCTTACATATGGCGGCGTTACATTTGAAACATCCGTTCAGAGTCTTCCTATCTTTGTGTTATTCTGTCTTGGACAGAAAGAACATCGCTGAGACCTTCTTGGTTGCTTTTGCGGTGGTCCTGGAACTTCTTGGCCCAAAGTCTTCGTCGTCCGACGAAGTTTTATTTTCTTCCAATAAGGCCGCCGCAATACGATCATCCTGCAGATTATTATTCATATTGACTATCTATTACCTACAATCAAAATAAAAAAGTATAAATAAAACACTAATTGTAGCAGTAAATAACAAAAAAACACAGAAGTAGGTACAAACTTTTTTGACAACGTCCCATACAACGTGGGGTAAAAAACGCCCGGGAACCACTTTGCGCACGTGCTCACACGACCCTGGCGCGCGCAGTATTGATTCAACGCTGTGATTCGACGCGGTAATATTTAAACTTCAGCTACTGTGAAAATTAAGTTATTTGGTTGCATTTTAATATAAAATCAACGCAATTTAAAAGTGTTGGGGTTAAAATAACCCCACCTTGTATGCCGAAGGTTAATATTATCGTGCAATACTTTATTGGGCGGATAAGTTTTAACTATGGATTGAAAATTGGCCCTTAAATGCAATTGCAAAACTACGTTTAATGCATTCTATATTCAAATTTGAATTTATTCCACTTTTAAATTCTTATAATGACACGGTTAAAGGTTGTTCTTGTATAGCCTTTATTTCATAAGGACATGCATTATATGGGGAATACATAAAAACAATTATTGTTACATTCTATCTATTTAACGATCATTTGTTTTCATCCTGAAATTAAATATTGAAAAAATTAACATCGAAATATTGTGATTAAACCCAAATTCACTTATTCTTACACTAAGGAGTCTAAATGAAAGACAATTTAGTTTTAAATAAGATAAAGGATTCCTTAAATAAAACTCGTTTGTGTGGTACACAGATTACTATTTCGCCTAGGTACTTACATGTTATTCTTTATTCAACGAAAAGGTTATATTTTTATTTAAATAGACCATTTTAACATGCAATTTAAAAACGAAATAATAACGTTGAACAAAACATTTCGGTAAATAAAATAATTTGAAAAGTTACATAACATTTCTACATATCTGAGATTTTATATTATTATTTATCTATAGGATAGGATATAATATGACCGCCTCCTTGGTACAGTGGTTGACGCTTGAGCGTAAAACCGAGGGTCCTGGGCTCGATTCCCGGTGGAGACGAAGAAAAAAACATGTCTTGGTCTGGCAGGACACAGAAGGCTGATCACCTACTTGTCCCTAAATAAAAAAAAAATCGATCAGTGAAACAGATGTATACATAATGCCCCTTACCCCACTTGGGGACATGGGGCCACTACTATAGGATATACATTGATATTGGTTACACACTCAAATTATATAAAATTATGATCTAGTATCGTTTATACGCTATAAAACTATCTATTACCTATATTATAGAGTTACATAGTTGTTAACAAAACACAATAATGAAAGAAAAGCTCAAATTCCGTAATTAACGTAATTAATTAGTTTATTTTTCTTTATAAGTAACACAACACAAGTTGAACAAAACACTTGCTTCGATCACTTGCATTTGAGATATAAAATGACATGCGTAATATGTAATACAGATAATAATAATTATATGCTGATATAAATGGATTTATGATTAATTAATGATAACAGTTAATTATAACTTGATTAATTAAGATTTATTGCACTATCCTATCCTACTTAATATTATAAATGCGAAAATTTGTGAGGATGGATGTATGTTTGTTACTCTTTCACGCAAATACTACTGAACCGATACAATGAAGTTTAGCACACATATAGAGGGTAACATGGATTAACACATAGGATAAGTTTTATCCCGGAAATCTAACGGGAACGGGAACTATGCGGGTTTTTCTTTGAAAACGCGGGCGAAGTCGCGGACGGAAAGCTAGTATAATATAGAAAGGAAATATTTTATAATATGGATAAGTACTTTATTTTACTGATCTATGTTATATAAAATGACACCCTTTTTGCAATATTTAAGAATTAAGATATCTAACGACTGGACCGAGTTTTTTTAAGCTATTGCATAGCTTCTATCGCGGGCCTTGAGCGCGGGGACCGAATCCAGAAATTCCGTAACGAAAAAACCTCACGCTCCCCACTCCGACGGGCGCCGAGGTGTGGCTTGAAGGCATAGCATGCAATAGCTTTACCGCGGCAGTCCCCGAGTGCCACACGTCTTTTTTTAATTAAGAAAGGTGGGCGGTATATTCTAAAATGTAAACAAAACTTAACAACTGCATCTCAATCTACTGCTTCTGGTCAGCTTTATTATTTATCGAGACTAATATAAGACTAATATCGTGGTTTTTTTTTAGTTCTTTCTATGTATATAAAGTTATATAAGCATTTCTGTGATTATTTGGAAAGAAAACTCAGTTGTTGGATTGATTATAATTAATTTTATGCATGAATAAATTCAAAATAGAATAATAATTTATCGCACAGAAGAGGAATAAGGAAAATAAATTATGCTATCGAGAAATAACTATGTGCACTCAATTAGAATTTATCCATCGCATAATAATTATTTGTAATATAATAAATTTCTATGTATTACCAGTTTGTATCCGTACTATAGTAGTATATATGTAGTAGTAGTATGTGTAGTATAATATCCTACATAGTATATAATATATAGTATTTGAAACAGATACTAAAAATATGGCTTTTAGCAATGACTAACAATACAATTAAATCCGATTCATATCGATTCCCAGAAATTTTATAAATTAAACGAACGATATCAATATTGTTTATTATTTTACAACTATAAAACAATAGCTTTCAAACGCTCTATAAATAAAAACCCTCCATAATTCTATATATTATACAAAATAATTCATAAAAATCTAAAAGCTCTTCTATTACTGTAAGTCTCAAAGAAAATATTAATATTTATCATGTGAGTGCGTTTAGCGAACGTATTATAAAGATTGGTTAGGTACTGTCTAGACGGTTATTTTACTTATCTTCTGTTTGGCTTCGTCTTTGAGGATTTAAAACGATTTATGCGCTTCTAGATTGGTAATAATCTATAGCGTGGGTAGATGAAAAGTTCTTGAAAGTATAAAATTACTAACAATCTATAACCACAGACTAAATAGTTCAACCAAAGAGTTTAACATTTTTAGAAGGCTACGAATATGTGCTTTTGCTCACTAAGTTAGTGAATGTGTTTAAGCCCACACACACACACACACATACACATGCACAAGTTTGTGTTTATGCAGTCGTCATATACTTCTGTAATTGTGTATGATGTAATTAGATATATGAATTGAGACACACAAATATATTTGGTGACGCGTTATTAAGTAAAGATTAAGCTTTCCAATGGTTAAACATTTCTGATATCCGTCCAGCCGTTTTTGAATTTAACTATAACAAAATAAATAAATTTAAATTTTCCTGCTTTAAATATTATTATAGAGTATTCTATCAAATTGAACATTCAACGTTCAAATCAGTATAAAGTATCAGACTATGAAATTAAGTAATTTGTACCATGTATTTGAAAAATAAAAACCCATATTCAAAGTGAAATAAAATGTATATTTCAAGGGATAATAAGAAACAGATTATAGTAAAATATACTCGTACATTCTAAAGATACTCATTTTGTAATTTTCACAAATACAACCCTTCGCGATGATTGCTTTTTACGAGTACAGTTGAAGAGAAAATAAACAAATTAATGATGAATAAATAAATTTTATTATTATAATGTTTTAGTGATTTATCACTTGATTATCTGCTTGTTATGGCTTCGGCTTGGCTTAATCAGCATAAAAAATATTTTGATATAATAAATAGGTATATTTTGTCATTAAAGATTTGCAATTTAGTCATAAAAATATTCTTAAAAATAATCAAAATAGTAAAAATGTATGTAATGTATGTGTAATCGAACAATAAAAAAAATACAATAAGATTCGGAAAGAGCTGAACATTCGTCGATAGAAAAATAATATTTAAAATTAATTATTTAAAATTAAATTATGAATATATTACTAAATTAAAATGCGTGCATATTTCTGTGAGCAGCAATAAAACATCACACCCGGTTAAATTGTTAGAAAAGGAAAATCCACATAAAACTCTAGAAAAGTCTAGACAATCTTAATTCTCCACTCACATGTACTCGAAACAAACGTAAAAATTCGTATTACTCCAATAAATCACTTCTTAACAGTTCCCGACATGGATGAAACTTTCCGAGCCTTCGATCGGATCCTGCGCTTCGCTGGAATTTCCATTTTCGCTAAGAGCAAGTGGAATTCCAAGCGGTGGCTGATATACCAGAGTTTCAACTTCTTTCTAGCTCTTCTTACCTTTATTTTTACCTCCGCTTTCGTTGTATTTAACATGTCCGATCTCCTTCTCTGCATACAAGGCGCGTGTATATGGACTACAGGCGTTATAATGTTTATATCTTTGGGCATTTGTTTGATATTCAAGAAGGACTTCGAGGGTTTTGTTGGTGAGATGGCCTTTCAAGATCGCGCTTTAGATATGCCGCTAGTGGAATATGTTATGGCGAGTCAAGGGACAGGGAAGTGTTTCGAGTTAAAGTGTCTCGTGATGAATACACAGGAAAAGATATTTAAGCTGACACGTATGTTGCTGAAGACGTATGTCGCTAGTGTATGGTTGTGTGCGACGTTATATCTGTGTGGCCCGATTTATGGAATGTATGTAAGGGAGGATGACTCTTTAAGATTGTTAGGTGAGGTTTTTAAACGACGAAATTGTTTTACAACTACTATATTATATATTTATTTATAACTCTTTATAAATAAATATATAATATAGTAGTTGTAAAATTATTATATTAATATACACTGTACAGTGCACATGTATCTTAATTTAACATGCGTTGAAATGGCTTTTAGCACTCAAAACAATGAATTTTTAAACCTTCAAGTAAAATAATTTTCAAATGGTTGTGTATATATCCAATAAAAATCAATTCATTTCTCCTTATATTATTAGCGTAGCTACAGGTAAATTAGCTTGGAGAAATTTTTGCATATGTAGTGGTGTGTATATTACTCAGATCTTAGAGCGCGTTTCCACTATATCGTTCTGGCCTATACAAAAATGTTTCGATATCCTAACATTACTATTTAATTTTATACTTATTCCTAGCAACACTTTTGTTTTCAATAAAAACAAGTTTTTATTTGAAAGAAAATGGTTTTGACTTTATAAAAAAAATATATCATTCAATTTCACGTCCTTGAGCAAACGACAAGG
>CAJQZM010039313.1:0-20293 GCA_907164665.1 Colias nastes | reverse complement strand
TCCTGTTACAAATGACTCGAAATTTTGTGTCAATATCTCCCGGTCTACACTACTACAAACGCAAAAATTTCTCCAAGCTAATTTACCTGTAAATGTTACCTACGTACGTTACGTTATAACGATATAAAAAAATACGAAAGAATTTAAGACATTATTCATTACAAGAATATACTCAGTCGATTTCCTAATTGTTAAAGAATTTTACTCCAAGATCTCTAAATTCTTCTGAACACTTTTAGTATATCAAATTATCCCTAAAAAGCTGATGGTCCACAAAACATGCCCGCTGGATAAAGTATGACCAAAGGTACCGAAGTAAAATTGCAGCTTACTAATGGATTACTGTTTCAGCTTTCGATATGTGGTTTCCTTGGAGTCTAGAAAATTTGGGCGTGTATGTAGCATCGTTTACATTTCACGCATATGCCGGGTATTTGTGTTGTATTGGTATGTACCTATATTTGAATTTATCTTTGAACCGTTATTTAATTTTTTAATTGTTTTTATAAATTAATAAACATAGATAATTAGTAGCTAGAATAAACTTTAAATAATAATTTGGAAAAAGTTTTTAGTACCTACCTTAACATTCAAATTCTGGTATTATAAAATAGGGTAGTATACCATATTTTTTTTTAATTACCCTCAAAACAAGTAACATAATCACAGTCGGCGCGTGACAACGCACACAATGAAATAATTAATATTATATATTGGATATTTTATACGCCTTTTTTTAATCGTACGGGAGCTAGCAACGTTAAAAAAAAAGTCATTTTAGTATAGTTGGGTTTTTGATATACTGTTTCTCTTGCTATTTCGGTTAGAGTCCGGGCTGTCTGGCTGGCCGCAGTGGTTGCGTTTATTAGTGCGCATCTTATCTGCACAGGAAAATATCCTTAATTTAAAGTCATTTTTTAACGCGTAATTTTTAATCTTTTGCCTTTAGATAGATCCATCAGACAGAAATTTTTTATTGCAAGACGTTTTTTTTCGTTGTTAAATAGGTGCCAGACGCATTTTTTTATTAAAATAATTAAAATGTCATCGAAATAAGTGAAATTCTATCAAGATGAGTCCGCTTAAAAGGTAAGTAATAACTTTATTATTTATATTATATTATCCTTTTTTAATACTTATATTGAATAATTAGTAAACTAATATTTTTAATAGATGGTTTCATATTTATTACACTTTTGGGTATAAATATGAATTTGATGATATTTGTATTTTCTAGTGTTTGATTTTACGCGAGTATTATACATTTAGAAATTAAAGACTCGGGAATATAATATAATGAATAAAACGCGTTTAAAATCCGTTAAAAAGTCTTTAATTTCTTGATGATATCTGGTTTTTATCAAGTTTACATTAACGTCCTATTTGAGGTTCGTTGGGAAAAGAAGGCACCATGGTAGATTGTTGCAAAAAAATTGTAAATAGTAAAATGAATATTATATAAAGTATAAGTTACACAGTGATTACTTATCCTTCACGGGGACTCATCTTGATAGAATTTCACTTATTTCGATGACATTTTAATTATTTTAAATAAAAAATTGCGTCTGGCACCTATTTAACAACGAAAAAAACGTCTTGCAATAAAAAATGTATGTCTGATGGATCTATCTAAAGGCAAAAGATTAAAAATTACGCGTTAAAAAATGACTTTAAATTAAGGATATTTTCCTGTGCAGATAAGATGCGCACTAATAAACGCAACCACTGCGACCAGCCAGACAGCCCGGACTCTAACCGAAATAGCAAGAGGAACAGCATATCAAAGAACCAACTATACTAAAATGCTCACTTGTCAACGTTGCTACCTCCTATACGATAAATCTTATGTAAATTTTTACTATCTGATATGGACAAATATCACTACATAAAAATAACTAAAGATAACTAGTAAGTACTTATAAATAAAAATTTCAGCTTACCCCGGTTTACAATCAATGATAATAATACTCGTCTGGCAAATAATTCGACAACTACAGATCATAACCTTTGTTCTAACAAACTTGGATGAAATTATGCTGGATATTGTTAAACAAAGGAACGAAAGATGGCAGTCTGGGTGCAGTTCTGTCTTCTCACAATGTGTTAAACACTATGTAAGGACTAAAAGGTATGAGTTTGTACCAATTATGAAATATTATAAAATACAAAGTAGCATAGCTTAGAATACTAAGGTCAAAAACTTGTTGGCAGATTTGATGTCTTGTTTGTATGAAAAAAAAACTTGGATATTACAAGTTTATAGTTTTTTGGTGTATATCCAAAGTCAGAGTCAATCTATATTATGAGTCAACGAAATTTATATCAGTCCACACCGGGAAAAAACTCTTTCGATTAGAATATAATTTAGAAAATCGTGTCTATTGTTGGCGAAAAATCAACGACTATTCTTAACAGAGGAATACCTATATTCTGGTAGAACACAAATCCTCTTTGTTTTCGAAGTTGGTTACAAACAGTATGGTTATATATTTAGCATCTAAATGACTATAAGGATTTGTAAAAAAATGTTTTAGTTGTGTAAATATAACTAAAATGTGTGTACACAAACCAGTTCAAGCCATTCCAACAGTAAACACAATTTAAATCCAATATTAGTGTAGGGTCAGCAAAATATCGTACACATATTAGTTACAAGATGTCCGTTTGAACAGATTCTCCAATCGGCTTAATGTGATTTGCCGACCGTTCTATTTGGCTTTAATCCTCGTCGCTATAATGCTTGTATGCGTTTGCTCCGTGAAGATTGCAGTTTCGGTAAGTCTTTTTAATATGAATATTGTTCCAAATGTAAGTGTTTCAACAGCTATCACTATGGGAATAAGTTTGGAAATAAGTTTTATTATAAAATACATACGTCGATCAATTATGTTAACTTTCAAGGGTTTAGTTCTAAAACGTTAAAAAGAGAATTTTAACAAAAAATATATTATAGTCTGTCACTCAAGAATTATACATATTGCTTGCTACTTGCTAGTATAGAATAATTTATGCTAAACTATCTTTACACCAAATTTCATACAGATCCTATGAAAAATCTTTGCGTGAAAGAGTAACATGCATTCTTACAGACCTTCGCGTTAATAAAACCCCAATCACTTGCAAGCTATTTCATACAACATTCCAATATTCCACCTTACCAGTCACTCCAAAACGCACCTGATTTGTACCAATCAGACTATACGCCAGATGAGTCCACACTAACAAACTTAATTAGATCACCAGCTTCCGAACCCTCGTACCACAATTATTGTATCTACGTGCTGTAATTCCCAACGGTTTTATCTGGTAGATAATTAGGGGATAGCGTATGCGTTTTCGGTTCGAGAAAAATGTTTGAAGATGATTCAGGTAGTGTTTGTTAGTTGTGCGTAATTTAATTCGTATTGCAACTCTACGTAGAAAAGTTTATATATTATATAGTTTAGTTATATTTCTTGGATGTGTTTCAAAGTAAATTTGGTTGTTGTTGCAAATAGAATTCTTCGGTTGGTTTTAAATTTATTCTTATGAAGATAAATACTAGTAATGAATATTATACTTTTATTAGTGCGGCAGTAATATTTGAAGATGTGAAATTGTGAATGAACTTAATTAAACTGACGTTACAATTACTATTTTCTTGAGTTATTAGAATATATTTTAAACAATTGATTTGGAGCCCAACTTTATATCTAATTTTATAATTAATGACATACTTCCAGCAGCTGCGGATGTTTAAAGATGAATTGCTTTTGCTTCAAATCAATTTTCTAATAAATTAATTTGAAGAAGAATAATTTGCATTTCTTCAAAACATCGGTTTGAATATACTTAATTAATAAAGTCCTACTAATATTATAGGTAAATGCAAAAGTTTGTGAGGATGGATGTAAGTTTGTTACTCTTTCACGGAAATACAACTTGATCGATTTGGATGAAACTTTACAGTAATATAAGTTATACCTACATAATATTATGAGCTATAGAAATAATTGATACACATGAGCTATAGAAATAATTGATTTTTCATCCGCGCGTGAAACCGCGCAGCACAGCTAGTCAATTTATGTTTTAAACCTATGTAACGTAGGTATAATACTCAAGTAAAAATAACGAAAAATACTATCAAAAGTTATACTGAATAGTTTACATTTTAATAGTGCCTTAATTGAATGCACGCATTCGTAATTCACTCTCTCACATCAAACATTTACCACAACATTCTGTTAACGATTTAGCGAATCATACCGAACTTAAGCACTCAATATACCCCCATTTACATGCAATATTAGGCAGAAATTTGATGAAATTTTAATCACGTAAAATTATAAAATATTTATTTTTCATCAATGTACGAAAAACATAATTAAACGTATATTTTCATAATGAAATGAACTTTGTTTCAGAACAAGTTTACGCTGGATACAATGAAGTACTATGTACATGAATTGTGTTTTATTCTGGTTGTTTTTATGTTCTGCTTCCTCGGACAGCAAGTGGAAAATCAGGTATAATATTTTAGCAATCAATGAAAGAAATACTAAACACCTTATTTGTTGAATTTAATATAATATGTAAGTGCCTATAATATGCTTGTAGATTTGATAATCGTACGAAAATTTCTAATAAATATCTTTGAAAATGTTGTTCATAAACGCATCAGTAAGTAATTTCATTTGTATATTTATTTATCTATAATACAAATTACTTCATCTATTTGGTTTAAATTTTGTATATGGGTAGATTATGACTTAGCTAGAAACAATAAACGCCATAATTAATTTAATCACAATACTTGTACGTATGTAGGTACAAATTTATTTTACAGTGAAAATAAATATTTATACGTATTATTTATAAATTTTAATAACTAAGTTTTAATTACAGTGTGAGAAACTAGATGCAGCAGTCACAGAGAAGTGGTATATCTACAACAAAGAGCACAAACATAACGTATTAATTTTCAAAATCGCTCTCAGCCAAAGAATGCCAATCCATATTTTCGGATCAATCCCACTATCTTTGCCAACATTTACTTGGGTATTTATCAATGATTAAACTTCATAATAAATAGTCTAATATATCAAGATTTTGAGAAATGTAATGTTTTCTCCGAAATATATCTTCAAAGTTAGTGAACTTTCATTTTAAAATAACTACGCAAATAATAATAATATTCAATGTTTTTTCTTTTTCAGTTCATTAAAACTGGAATGTCATTCTTCACTCTGATGATGTCGGTGTTGGAAACATAGAAGAATTATTTAAACTTTTAAACTGGTTAAAATAAAATAAACAACATGAATCAATGAAATTATTGACACTTTATTGCACCAAATATAAATAGAAAAGTTTGAATTAATACGTACCTACCTAGAAGTACCTATTTTCATTTCTTGTAGAAAATTGCGCTACCATGACCATACAATAAATATCGAGTCAATATTTTACCTATTAACAATACGAATCCTTACTAATGACTACTAAATAATACTTTATCCATTTTTATTTAGACTACATAAACCTACGCATTACAATTTGAAAAGATAACAAAAAAATATATACAATTTTCACAATAAAACCTCTTTTAACTTAACGAATAATATTTAAATTCAAATGTGCAACTAAAATTATTAAACAAATATCAAACCGTTGTTGTTTCCGAATTCGTACTACAAACTGCAGTTTGCTTTAAGCTTAGATTTGTTTGTGGGTTAATGTGTACGAAATTTAGGGCTTCGAAGGAATTAATTTTCGACGCTATTCATACCAACCTATTGTACAAGCTTGTTCATATAGCGCATTAAAATATATTTTGGGTTAGAATGTATATTTTGAAGTAGTTACTTCTTAATGTTGTGCATTTTGTTATAGAATGTTCGTTAGTTGTAACGCTTTTGAAATTATGATACCTATACCATATTAAAAATGTTGGTTTTTAAACGTATTTAAGTTAATCTTTTTTGTCACTTGATTACTTTTACTTCCATCCGTGAATTGTTTTCTCTACATAAATTATCTTCTTTTAAATACTAATATATCACGAATAAAATTAACGGTTTTCTTTAACTATACAGGGTGTAATCGTTAAGTGTGCACAGGCGATTATTCCGTAACTATTGCAGATATCAAAAAACTTTAAACTGATATCGAAAGTACTCAACCTAATGAGTAAAATGGCCATAATAAATTTTTAAAAATAAAACGAGAAATATCTAAAAAATTAACTTGAAACCCTCCCATACATTTAGTATGAGATACGAATATCCCATGTACATTTAATATGAAAGATTTTAGCTTTTTCTTTCTTTTTTTGGTTTTCTGCTTTAATTACGTCGCAAATTTGAAGGTAAGTAATTCATTTAGAAACTGTAAATAGAGCTCCTCATTGTGCAATACAATGAGGAGCTCTATACATCACTTCGAAAATCTGCTATGAATACAAAATGTATGGGAAATAAAATGTATGGGAGCGTTTAATGTAACATTTTTGGATATTTCTCGTTTTATTTTTAAAAATTTACTATGGCCATTTTACTCATTAGGTTAAGTACTTTCGATATCAGTTTAAAGTTTTTTGATATCTGCAATAGTTACGGAATAATCGCTTGTGCACACTTAACGATTACACCCTGTATAGACATGTTTTAATAAAGGTACTTCAAATCAATATGAATGTATTGTTACCCTTAATTAAAATAAAAACGAGTGCTGGAAAATATCAAAGAGGTGTCAGTCAAGTAGTATTGCAATTATAATAAAACGTTCTTTGGTTGTTTTATTGTATTTTTCGATATCTTTAATAATTATGACAGGTACGATTCAATAGAGAAGTAGGAAATACTTTGAGATTATTCAAAAACATGAGATCCATTAAAAAACAATTAAAAAATGTTCATGTATAATTTTATAATAATTCTTAATGTTTCAGTTATTTATCAATGAGTGTTCGTTATCCCTCTATTATTATTTTATTATTGGTAACGTATTTATTTAATTATAAATAAATATCGTATATATAAATTCGAAACAAATATTTCATTTTGTGCAGCACTGTACTGCAAAAAATATATAACGTCTCTACCGATTGATATTTTACATTCCCACACACATTTTAAACATCCATTACTTGAATCATGGAAAGGACATTCAAAATATTCGATTTCATCCTCTCGATAGGCGGAATAACAATCTACGATAAAGACAAATGGAATTCTAAGAGTTGGCTCATGTTCCAAATCCTGAACGTCATCCTTGGTTTTCAAACATTTGTCTTTGCCCTTATTTTTGTTTTAACAAACTTATCCAACCTACTCCTTTGTATACAGGGTGCTTGTATCCTATTCACCGGTTTTGTCATGTTCACTTCTTTATTCGTATGCTTCTTCTTCAAGAAAGACTTGCAAGCCTTCGTCGATGAGATGGCATACAACGATCGCACCTTAGACCTGCCTTTGGTACAATATGTATTGGGCCTGGACTTGACAAGCGGAAAGTTATATGAACTGAAGTGTCTTGTAATGGATTCGCAAGTGAGGATGGCGAAGTATGCGGGAATATTCGTGCAAATATATATAGGGTGTGCTTGGTTGTGCTGCACTTTATATATCTGCGGACCGATTTATTTGATGTGTGTTAGACAGGATGATTCGATGCGTTTGATTCGTAGGTTTTGCTTTTTAAACTATTACCTATTACTTTTAATATTTGTTGTTTAAGATTAATTCAGAAATTAATACATTTAGACTTTAAAACTAGAACACTTAAAACCATTTGTAATAATGTATGCTGTATTAATAAATAATACAATATTTTTATGTACTTACAAATTAGAAACAGTTCAAAGCTGTTATTCTGTGCAACAATGATACTCGTTCATAAAATATAGTAATTGTCATAATATTTCTTTGAGCTATTTTAAATATAAGCAGAGTTTCTCTCCTGTAACATTCCTGGAAAACTTTATGCAAAAGTGAACTTTATAGACAACTAATAAATTACGTAATTGGATGGATTTTTCAGCATTTGATATGTGGTTTCCTTGGAGTTTGGATAACTATGCTGTCTATATGGCTACGTTCATTGTAAACGCTTATGAGGGTTACCTTTGTGGAGTTGGTATGTATTAATATTAATAAAATACTTTATCCAGAATAGTATTTGTATAATATTTTCTAGTTATTCGCTTTTTTGGCTTCATTCCTGTATGTTATTAATAATGCCCATTGGATTCTGAGTAAGAATACTGTGAGAACGCTATTCAATGCTGTTATTCAATTAAATTATATTTATGAATAAGTAGGCTAACACAAGCACAATAAAGTACCTACATAACTAGTCTAAAAATGTAAGTAATTTATTATTTAATCTATCTAAGCAGTTAAATTTATATTAATAGTAAGATGGTTATATCATGCTATATTTCGTATCTAATTTCGACTTCACTAGTCACTGACAACCCGAAAAACTATCAATTCTAGGAAATACTATACCATTATAACATTGACTCATTACAAGCAAATTTCAGCTCTATGCAGTTTAAAATCAACTATTTCGCTGTTGGTTTACCAAATCATTCGACAGTTAGAAGTAATAACATTCACAATGACGTATTTAGATGATATGATGGTTGAGATTACTGAACATAGAGACGAGAGGTGGCAAGACGCGTGTTCCTTGGTGTTATCTCAATGTGTTGATCATTTTGTAAAGACAAAACGGTAAGAACTTATTTTTCATATTACAATATTATAGCGCATGAAAAAGATATTTTCAATTTACGTCTAGAACACGTGACTTTCAATCCGTTAAATATTCCTAGTCTTTGAGATATATTGCCATTTAAAAGAAAACAGAAGATAAAGCTACCTACGTCTAGCTTTTTCAGCTAGCTAGACACCAGCTTAATTTCACAAGTGAATATAAATAGTATTGTAATCAACCTAATATAATATAAGTATATATACGTGCCAAGTTTCAACCTAATGCCACAGAATACATAATAGTAGCTAAACGCTACAGAACGGACACTCTCCGCCTCCCGCCAAAATTAAACTTACCTCACCCCCTCGCGATCAGACATAAAATGGGCCATATTTTTCTGCAAGGACGATACGCAACGAAGATTGACAACATTAATCAAATTGACTTAAAGTAATTTTATTATTTTGGATTTGTGATTATCGTTTTTCGTAGAAAATGGTTAGATATTGTGCTGTTTACGGATGTATTTCATCAGAAAAACGCGAATTTTTTTTTACGCTAGTCACAAATGTGCCAACCATAAAGCGTTAACACACACATTTGCAGTCTCTACAGTGTGACTGTCAAAACGATCATTTTGTATGGAGTGTCCGGGGTGTGCTAATGCAATGAGAGATTTGCTGACACAGTACAAAAAACATTCATATTGTACAAAGATCCAATCACTAACAAAAATACTATTTGTCTCTCGAATAAAATGCAATAATTTCGATTTCCATTGAGCAGATTCTCCAATCGGCTTAACGTAATTTGCCAACCATTCTATTTGGCTTTGATCCTCGTCGCTATAATGATCGTGTGCGTGTGTACTGTTAAAATTGCAGTTTCGGTAAGTGAATCATTTTAACTGGTAGTATTAGAATGGTATGGAATTGAAAAATCTATTGATAGCTTGGCAGAATAGATATTTAATAGTTATACCTGTTTCCCAGGTTCATAAACTTTCATTCTCGTTTATGTGTTCATTTTTGAAAAAAAAGCCAGCATTTGACCTCAGTTCGTCAGAATAGAAGAAACATAATATATCCCCACTCTTATATGTTTAATTCGAATGATCTTACCATGAAAATTAATATTTTTATTAAATTATAACATAAATTAACTAGACAATAATTAACTTTGATGAATAATATTCTCCACGTTCTGCAAATAATCGTTAACAAATAAACTAAACTTTTATTAGTAAATATTTATTAATAATCTTTTATTTCCACAGCACGGATTAACTTTAGATGCAGTGAAATATTGTCTCCACGCTCTTTGCTTTATCGTCATTATTTTCTTATTTTCCTTCTTAGGACAACAGCTTGAGAATCAGGTAAAGGACATGAACATTATTTTTAATTAGTTATGACATCAATCAATCAGTTATACAGGGTGTCCCACTGTTGGTATACTAAGCTCAAAGGAGGTTATAGTTTTGCATACGCTGAGTACGTAAAAAATACTTATAAAATTCCAAACGCATTTTTTTTTCAAATAGATGAATTCTTAAAACTCGATGTGTACACCCTTAACAAGCAACCCGCCCTACTTTGCCACCAGCACGTTAGCTATCGTTTACGATTATGTTTTCATAGACAAAATTTTTGACGTAATTTTGTTGTTTAAGTATTTTTTTACGTGATCAGTGTATGCAAAACTACAAGTCCCTTCGCGCTTTGTATACCAATAGTGGGACACCCTGTATAGTAAGTGTTAATATAGTATTAATAAATTAGCTAGAAGAAATAGAGAACAATTAAGATATTTAAATATTTTAGAAATAAGGAAATAAATAATAAGGATGGTATGCCGGTACTTAAACCTTTCTTTTTTGCTTTGCGTAGCCTAAGATCGACATTCTTGATCATTCAATGATCTTGAGTTTATAGTAATGCCAGAATTATTCAAATTTAAGTCAATTCACATAATCTCACTCTCGCATACTCACACACATAACATTCTCACACTCTCTCACAAACACATACCTGCACATTTTTGTCTTTTTAAAATTTGTATAAATCGTCTTACTTACTTTTATCATTACTTTGTGTTTCTGTTTTGGAGATATGAATGTTAAAATTTTGGTTAGTGGAACTACTAATGTATGGAGGCGGGCGTTGGCACCTGTGCCGCAGCTTATTTAAGCTTTTATGGGTGCCATCGTTCATAAAGTTTTTGTAATGTGTTGTTGTGTTCCAAATAAACAATTTTGATTTGATTTGATTTGATTGAATTAATTTCAGTCAAGTGATCAGTTTTCACTTATTATGGGCATCATAAAACCACTAAGAAACTACAAACAAAATAAACTACACTTTTTATTTCAGTGTGAAAAATTGGAAGTAGCAGTAATGGAGAAATGGTATATTTACGACAAGAAACATAAAGTCAACGTGCTAATTTTCAATATCGCTCTCAGCCAGCGCATGCCGATATATATTTTTGGATCCATTCCTTTGTACTTACCAACTTTCACATGGGTAAATTTTATACTATTATTTACTTAGAAAATTTTATTAATAATAACTGTATACTGAGTTCAAGCTACTTAATAAATACAAACAATTGCTAAGGCAACAGAATATCTAAGAAATTATGCGAAAGACGTGGGTCTCAAAAAGTCTCGTATACAAAGCATTTCAATGCTATTCAACTAAATATCACAACAATATATTATCTAGTTTGTTTTTTTATATGAACCACCTTGATAGGTGGTAGCTGGTTGATACCAGCCTAAAAATATATATTACTGTGAGTTTTAAATACTATCACAATAATTGTTCGGAAGATAGATATAGGTATTTTTAACTTACTTATGAATTATTATTTATACGTCTATATAAAGTTTGTTTCATCTGCTACATGAGCTTTCTATAGTAAGTTAGAGGTATACTTGAGAACTCCGCAGTTTCTTATTAACTTAGGTATTTCTAGTAAACCACGTAAATTATCTATACATATAATAAAATCGTAGTACCTAATAAAATAACCCTTTTTCTTTCAGTTCATGAATACAGTAATGTCATTCTTCACACTAGTCATGTCGGTTATTGAGACATAAGGACACAGCATAGGGAGCATAATCTGGATAAATTCAGATTATGATATTTCTGCGTTTTATTATTTTAGTTTCAATTTCTAATAAAATAGTAGATTTGAATGTGTTGTTTTATTTATTCCAATTAAACAGTACTAGTTGTCAATAATATATTTTCTGCAATTCTAGATAATTATATCATTCGTCTCGTCACGTTAATGTTTTAGGAAGCCTTAAACTTAAGCACATAGTTATCGAACCTCACACATGACGCTTCACAAAAACATTGACTCATTGTATGTTTTCATTATAAATAATTTGGTAACAGTTAAAACTTTCTGGTGAGTTTCTTAACATTAACATCTCTGTAATTTGCCTTCTGGAAAGCTGGAATCTTTTGTGTCGCGTTCCTTTGAAACCAGCCGAGCTTTATAAAAAGACGAACAGCTGAGAGGTACTCCAGAGCACAAGGCATTTTAACGCAACTACCTCCGACAGGATTGGTTCGAAACATTTAAAAAATGAGGAATTTATTATGAATCCTCGAGAATCACTATCTATTACAAAAAAACTGCATCAAAATCTGTTGCGTAGTTTTAAAGATTTAAACATTCAAAAGGATATAGGGACAGAGAAAGCGACTTTGTTTTATATTATGTAATGATTTCAATATCAGTTGCAGTTTCAAGAATAGCTTTAAACTCAAAATAGAACGTTTAAGGGGAATAGGGAAGTTTCTAATTTAACTCTAACCGTTCTCAAGTTTTCCCAGAAAAGAGGAATACATGTACAACTCATGTATTACATTTTTTCTGTTTGAGTTACCTACGTGTTAATAAAATACAGTTTATATCCAATACTTAGAGCATGATTCTTAAAAATAACAGAATAGAAGTTCATCTCCTTTTGAACTTTCATGATGGTTTTTTTTACAAAATAGAGACGTAATGACTAAAGAATGACACAATAATATTATCCCAACAATTTTTTTAAATTCGAAAGTAACTCTGTCTGTTTCTTCTTCACGCCTCAACCGATTTGGATAAAATTTTAGTATAGACATAGCTTGAAAACTGAAATATGGTATTACGCGGGTTCTTTGAATACGAGGGCAAAAACGTAGCCTATTTTAATATTATAGTTACCTAGGTATAATGTCATTCAGGATTCAGTTTAGTATGTACTTAACTATTTTATTATTAACGTTACAAGTTGTGTTCCACAAATATTATCCTACGTATACGAACAAAGACGAGTTATAAATAATACGAAATAAAAACAAAATAATGATTATTTCCTCATCTCTTCCTTCCATTTGTGTTAATGGTGCCGTAAATACTTTTTACCGCTACGAATAAATCTTTATCGGATAAACCCAGCTCACAATTTAAAGCACTTCTTGCTAAGAGTGTTTTTGTTTATATTATCTACCTCATTAAGTGTTACGGTATATTTCTTATTGTCCAAAAGGGAAAATACTTTATACAAGCCTTGATCGCGGACTTACTGTAATGTAACAGAGAGACTTTCGCATTTATAATATTAGTATGGATTTGTTACTGAAATGTTCTGGCAGATGTCCCTCGTTGCCATCTTCAAAACCATAGAATTTTTATGTTAGCTTTAGTTCTTTATTTGCTCTTTATTTGTGGAGGCGAAATGTATATTTTTGGCAAACATTTTCGTGCGTAGGTAGTAGATACATAGTTTTCATATGATGTGCGCTTTTTCGTAGGCTTCTTATATTTCTTTTCCGGCTACTGGAAATCAATTTAATTAAGACAGTAAAACCTTTTTTATACTATGAATAAATTATTATATTTGCTTTAAACAATTTAGCTCTACAAATAAATAAAATATTCAAATGCGACTACGCGGCCCAATTTCATATTACACGTTACTATAATGTGTTTTGTAGAAAAATAAGATTAAAAAAAATTGGTTGTCTGTAAAGTCGGTTTACTGACGATAATTGAACGTGACAACGTCCGATTGTGCTTCTTTGTCGCTCGTTCCGCGCTCTCGCTTGCACTTCAAGCCTTACATGGAACGCCTCAGAGCGAGGTAACGCCGCATGAGTCATGTTTTTTCGTGCGTGCAGCCGGCTCTATCGAATTATAAGACGTTGTCACGTCAATAATACTGACAAATAAAATACTCGACTAGGCTAGAACAAAGTAATAGGCTTTCTATGTAACAGGAAGGAAGAGGCTACACAACCAAATGTTAAACAAAACGTGTTGAGAATACACTACAAAACGATTAATTATACATGTGACACCATACTCAAATGCTACAGGAATCTTCGGGATAAATCTTCATGATTTGCTGGGTAAAAGTAGTGTTATTTTGTTTTGGATGCTACGAGAGTAATCGTTTAGAAACCTATTTTGAGGATACATTTATATTAGGGATGTAACGATACCGATACCGATACCGATATATCGGCCGATATAATCGGCAAGCCGATATATCGGTATCGCCGATAATAAAACAACCGATACCGATATCAAACAATTCAAAAAACCGCGCCCAATGAACGATGCGGGAGGACGCCCGCGCGTGCGCACTTTGTTTTCTGAAAAAACTCTACCAATAGTAAACTTTTATTAGGTACTGATTGTATGTGTATTACTTAAAGTTTAACTGACTTTGTAAAATAATAATACTAAAATAAATGGTTTTGTTGTTTTTTGATTTGGCATTTTTATTTAAAAGAATACGATTAACAGTTGAGTCTCTGTTAAATGTTGGTAACTTTTTATGCATAATTCACTATTTATTTTTCTACCAAGCCATCGATATCGGTATCGGTATCGGTATCGCCGATACATTACTACAAATATCGGTATCGGTATCGTATCGGCAAAATCATGTATCGTTACATCCCTAATTTATATGTTACTAGCTGCGCTTCGCGGTTACACCCGCGTGGCTCCGTTCCTGTTGGTCTTAGCGTACCTAATGATATATATCATTACGCTATAGACTTTCTCGATAAATGGGCTATCTAACACCGAAAGAATTTTTCAAATCGGACCAGTAGTTCCTGAGATTAGCGCGTGCAAACAAACAAACAAGCTTTATAATATTAGTAAAGATAATTTTGGCATAAGGACAAATTGAGAAATTAAATGTCTTGGTGGAAAGTGGTAAATGTAACATCTTATTAAAAATAAAATTCGCTTTGACTAAAATAAGATTTGATAGAATAACAATTATTGAAAGATGATAACCAATAACGACTTAATAGATAGTCTTGAATAGTGTATAACTTTGTTTAACAATAGTTAATCGTCTGTAGAGATACAAAACCTCAATTTTACCAAACAAACATTGTTCTTACCTTAACAACTACTTAATTTACTCATAGACAACACAACCATAAAACAATATTATTTTTTTATTCAAAACCACAAATTTAATAGAAAATTTAATCATTCAAATAAAACATTCATTCATATACAAAACAAATATTGCGGAAAATCTTCCTTCAATTATCACAACCTAAACACGCTTACAAAATTTGGCAACTCGCAAATTATACGTTAAAAACATCAGACCGTAACCAAGATTAAAAGTATCGCAAAATCTTAACGGGACCGAATGAAACAACTCATTCATTCGTTCTTTACGACTCACTTTTGTCTCGACCCCATTCAGTCAGGATGTCATACCATAATGTAATTTATCAAGGCGTTGGTAGCTCTTAAAATTGGAAAGGGTGGTATTTATGAAACTCGTTTTGGAAAACATTTCAATATTAGTAGTGAATATCCTTTTTATTATATCTATTGAAAAAAAAATCATAGTGAACTGTCAAATTATAATTAATGTTATAGTTTTCTCTATCTTGATTACTTATAGGTTTATTCCTATGCGTATCCAGAATTGTTTCTATATAGAAATTATAATTAAGTATATAAAAATTGTAACATCCAAACAGAGCTATTTTAATATATAATATAAATTTGATTACTGATATTAACGAAACTAACTCTATTTAACTCGATTATAAGGAAAATGTCCTTCAAATCGTAAACAATTTCCCGTAGTAGGGGCCGCGTCTGTTGTACTCAGTAATAAGGTCATCGAGGGCTTACTAATTTCAAAGTTTACTGCTGAAAAGTGGTATTGTCACAACAAATGACTGTGTTCTCTACTTTAACTTGAATAAAGGAATTCCTTTAGTACTTTTCATGGCTTGGTTATTAATTCGCTCTGCTAACTTCATAAAATAATTAGTATTTCCTAGAATTGTTATAGAAGTGCTATAATATATTTGCTTATGTTTAATATTAATGAATTATTGTTTTCTTTGTTAATCGTATTTGTTTAAGATATTTAAATTTCGATATTTTTTATAAGTTAAATTCCATAGAAATAACATTTAAAATTTGAGAGTATATGTAATTAAAAAACATATATGAGAAAGATGGAGACGATTTCGATTATAATTTAGTAACAAGAAACTCAATTATGTGTCCATATATATCCCACTTCACCAATACTACACAGATTATAATAAACACTCCAATCCACGCTTAAGTATATTCAGTGCAAACTACACTGAAAATCAGCAATCCAAAACCAATTTCACACTAACTCATTTCTCCTTACAACTACAGTTACAATTAATTCATTCGATATTCTCAATGTCACCTTCACTCCAGTTGATTTGTATCGATACGCCGCTGTTTAATTTGGCACACACTCAGACATCGTGGCGCCATTGTTACGTGTGTGTGTGTTCGTGATATGAGTGTTAATGCTGTTCTGATACAATAGATTTAGCGGGAACGGCGGTTAACTTTTTCTTTTTATTGTTTTTGATGTTTCTTAGCGGCCTGTGTTACATTTACAAATTATTCATGAACTATGTTTTTTTTAATTGCATGGTAAATGCATTGCACTCGGACATCACGGCGCCATTGTTACGTGTGTGTGTGTTCGTGATGAGTCTATGTTGTTCTGATACAATGGATTTGGAGGGAATAACGGTTATCTTTTTTCTTATTTTTTTTTTTAATATTTGTTAGCAGCCAGTGTTACATTTATAAATTATTGATGAACCGTGTATAGATATATTTTTTTAATTTACATGGTAAATGCTTACGTGTGTGTGTGTGATGGTGTTAAAAGTACTAATGTTATACTGTGGTTACACTGATACAATGGATGTAGTAGGTAGGTAAAATTTAAAAACTAAAGGCTAAATTTGAATTCAACCTTTAAAAAACTCTAAGCTTTTGATAGTTTTAAAACAGAAACTAAAAAATTATTTCTTTAGCAAAATTACGTTAAGGTCATCAGTTTTGTATAAAAATTAATGAGGACAGCCTTTCTAGGTCTTGCATTAGATATGTACTTTAAAAGCGTTTATTAAAGAAATATATTTGTCCTAAATCATCATCCTTCATACATCAAAACAACATCATCCTTCTCATTCGTTTCTAAAAATAACAGCCTCATTCTATTATTTCAGTTTTGCATTATTTATTGTGAATGTACTAGTAAAATTTAAATGCTTCAAATACATTTTTTTCAGCAATAATAATATGTCAGTCTATTAAATTTTCAACAAAAAAATAATTAATGCTACAAAATACCACGAAATACACCAACGTTTAATAGATTAATTTAAACTTTTGCCAGTCTTTTACTATCCCTACCCTAAATTCCTTATGCAAAAATATAAAATTCACTACTGTTGTTATATCAATAGTATCATTAATAAATAGATACCACAATATACTAACCTCATAAGCACATGACAAACATATTAAACAATTATACTCCTTTACAGCCTTGTAATGAAAAGAACGTTCTAGAATAGCAGAATATGAAACTTTCATTGCGACGCTTTCACGAACTAATCCCCTTACCATGATGTTAAAGCAGTATTATTTCCAGTGCGGAAAAAAGACAGCGCTATATAGGTCGTGTAGCGCCATCACTTTCCCACACTGGGAATAATACTGCTATACGATGGTAACCACGCCATTTAATATAAAAATAAAAGTCCGTACCAATTAGGTTAATTACATTTCGGTAGCTTTTCTTGATTGCTAACAGCCTTTTTATGAGCCTATGAATTGTAATTGAGAATTAGCTCGTATTAGAATATTTTTAGTAACGTTTTAGCTGAAGGTTGCTCGAATTATGGGATTAACCTGGTTTTGCATGTGGATTGAAGATAATCCGTGGATTATAATTTATAGTAAAGAGCTTATCGAAATAAAAGATTTGAAAGATTATCGTGAAATTAATTTATTTTACCGAATATGGTAATAGGGGATTTAAAGTCAAGTATTATGACTACTATATAGTTCTAGTTATATTTCTAGTTCTTATATTAAACACTAGCTTCGCTCCGCGGTTTCACCCGCGTGGCTCGGCTCCTGTTGGTCTTAGCGTGATGATATATAGCCTATAGCCTTCCTCGAATAATGGGCTCTCTATCACCGAAAGAATTTTTCAAATCGGACCGTTCCTGAGATTAGCGCATTCAAACAAAAAAACAAACTCTTCAGCTTTATAATATTAGTATAGATATATACTAAAAATGGTTCATATAACGTGAAAAAAAAAACAAGGAAAATACATAAAAATAAATAAAAATGAAATAGTAATATTTTGGTTCCTAATCTTTGCATCTTTATCTTCCAATACTTTATCCATCGTATAATAATAATCAGTCAGTCTTAATTTAATGATGTCAAAAATATTTTCATAAAATGTTTTTTTTCATAAGTTTTAATCTCCTAAGTTTTAATATAAACAGTAAACTAGGTAGGTACATTATAACGCACATAAAAAGATACTCTTTCATCAAATTCTGAATTGAAAATTATGGGACGAAATAATGTCGAAGATGGTAAAAGTATAAAATTGAATGAACAAAATTTCTATAAAAATGCAAAAATATAAAAGCCTTTTCCAATAAGAAGCTTAACTTACCTCTATTAAAGATTTTAATAGCATTACATAAAGATGTGAAATTTCATTTAAAATGTTTAAATATTACTTTATTTTTTTTATCTCCTCAGTAAAAAAGAGTATGAAATAATGGGTTACTTTTTGAGAACATAGTTAATCATCTAACACATCAATAAATTACACACAAAATTTTTACCAAATATTCTTTTTACCAACCAAGCGGTTAGCATACAGTGTGACCAATTCTTACAAAAATATGTACTCCTACCGTCACAAAAGAAACATACATGTTTGATATATTCATGAATATTTGGGAGTGAATGCAATTCCTTGATTGTGACCTCTGAGAGCACCGCAACATCGACTTCATACATCTTTCATAGCATATTATATTCAAAAGTTTATAGCCACACTGTTCAGTACAAAAAGACTCTTTCGGTTTCTTCGACCAACGAAGAAAGACCTATAGGTCGTATGTAAGTATAGTGGTAAAAGGGGTCTAACTAAATGTAATTGTTGGTAGACAGAAGTTATAATTGAACATGTTTAATTTGAATTACTAGAAATTTATACACCTATCTAATATCTAGGATTACTAGGAAAGAACTTGAAGCAAGTCGAAGAATACAGTTTCCAAGAAATGGAATGAAATGAAATTTATATTTTAATGAAAGAAAGATTATCGATATACGAAATATTAACATTCCATTTAATTAGGAGCGAACTTATCTAAACACTGATTTAAACCTTGTTTAGTTACTAGTACCAAATATAAAAATAATAACGCCTTTTTATCAATCGTATCTGACAAGCCTAAACCCCAGAAGCAGTTTCAATCACGAGTACAAAAAGATCCCCATAACTTTAATCAAATATACCATGATAATACTTCAAAGTACACAAAAATAATTTAATATCGGCGCAAAGCTAACGGAACAGGAATGTTTTTTTTATCATACAAATATTTGAACTTCCAACACCCTTTTTATCCACTCCACCTTCATTGAGTTTTTCATACTGTGAGAAGGGTCTGTTCAATTTCCGTTCGTCTTTTCAGCCTTTTATCCCGCTCTCTCCTATCGAAACTGTGTTCGTTAGAAAGGGACAGACCGAGGCTAAAATATGTCGAAAATAAGATAAGTTCCTGTCAGTAACATTCCCCATTAAAATAGTTTGTAACTTTGTGGAATTTACCTAAATTATTTTATACGGGAGGCTTTTGTAAGCATTGTTTTATGAACGAAGAGATGTTTACTTTTGCTTTTTTATTGTAGTTGGTTTCAAAGTTTCGTTTGTAATGCTGAATTGTAATAATGATACCTAAATATAATGAGTTTTGTCACAACAAAAGGTTTTGCTTTGATCGTAGTCTCATAATCTGGTCTACAGGTTCAGGTTGTTATGTTATTTGGATTTTCAACGAGCATTGTAAATCTTACTTAGAAAGTAAGAATTTTGTGACAAATATTATAATGTAATTAATTTGGTCCTATTATGATCGTATTAATTGATATAACGTACTTAGTTGCTCTTATATTTTCATGAACGTGAACATGCACTATATTTTTT
>CAJQZM010039309.1:0-48081 GCA_907164665.1 Colias nastes | reverse complement strand
TCTAATGGAGCGTAACTGGAGCACTTGTCTGCTTCTTTATTCAGGAACTCTGCGAGCTTTTTCAGTAGCGGTGTCTTGTCGCGTTCGTCGGCAGCGAAGTCGTACCATTTATTTTTCATGATCGGTGTCAGCTTTTCCAGTACCTGCCGCAGCATTTCTGGGCTGTGCAGGTATTCTTGTTTTCTTAAAACTTCGACGGTGGCGACGATATTCGATATTTTATTTGCGAATATGCAGATGTCCCGCGGGTTGTCCGATACTCGTGGCAGCGACTTGATTTTTTCCATTTCGCCCAGAACGAGTGTGTCTGGGCGGCCGAACCTTCTCTGCAGGGCTTCGATGATTTTCTCGGGTCCGGTGTGCGATATGAGTAGGGCGGTGACGGCTTCTAGGGCTGCTCCTTTCAGCGCCTTTCTCAGACGTGCGACGTTTTCTCCGTCGGTGAATCCTTCTTCAGTTTCTTCATACGATGCCTTGAATGATAGCCACTCGTGGCTGGAGCCGGTGAACGTTGGTAGTTCACCGCCGTATCTTATTACTTTTCTTTGGCTTCTTGCGACTTCGTTGAAGGCGGTTACGATTGCCGCAACTTCTGGTGACCGCGTGGGTGGGTATTTCTTCGGTTCCCGTGGCCCGTCGTCTTGTTCCTGGCGGGCCCCCCATCCTCGTTCTTCCTTGTTGTCGGCGTTCTTCGCTGTGTAGCGTGGCGGTGAGAGCTCGCGAGTCGGGTTGGCGGCGGGTGGCAGTGGCTGGCTTGAATGCTGTTTCAACCACGACTCGACCCGTCGTTCCGGTTCGTAGTCCTCTTCTTCCTCTTCCGTTGTTGATTCTTCTTCAGCGCGTATTCTTTCTAACCGCGCCTTTTCCAGTTCTGCTGCGGCCTTCGCTTGTTCCAGCTTGAGTTCGGCTAGGCGCTCTTTCACCTCCAACTCCGCGAGGAGTCTCTTGCGGGAGGCTACGGAGCGCCGCGACCGCACCTCTGATGCCTGGCGGAGCGTCTTCGAACGGCGTGCTGGCGACCCGGCGGCGACGTTCGATGGCGCCGCGAGAGCGGCGTTTGTATTCAAGTTGACGTTGCTCATTGGCGCCGCGGAGGCGGCGGTCGTCGGCGCGTCGGCGTTGTCGGCTGGCGCCGCGAAAGCGGCGTTTGTGTATCCTACGACGGGTGACGGCGCTGGCTGCAACTTGTCGACGGGCATGGTGCTCGGCGTAGGTGGCGTCGAGCTGCTTCTCTCTTCTGTCCTCGTCGTTCTCGTCGCGGTCGTGCAGGTCTCCGATGTCTCCGTCGTGCCGCTCGTTTCTCCCGATGTGTTCGTTGATGACGTTCCTGTGGCGGTGGCGGTCGTTTCTGATGCCGATGGTGTTGTTCCTCTTCCGCTCCGGCTTCTCGTGTTCATTTTTCTTCTGATCCGGTTCGAAGCTGACCAATGTTAGCGGTGGGCCCTCTCAAGTGGACTGTAGTAAATAATACGAGCAATTTCTTCAATACTGAGGACCCGGGGTGCCAAGGCCGGAGCGGAGTTTACTGCTGGATTTCCTTGTAGCGAATGGACGCACGAAACAGGTTTTATCGTGCTATTTATACAAAATACGTTATCCCCTCCGTTCCGACTGGCCACGCCCCTTTCCTCACCCTTTATTTTCATTCTCTTTATTTTTACATAATTTTACATTTTCTATGTTTTCATTACATTCATTATTACATTATTAATTAATTTTATATCCACAACATATCCCGCCAACGCCCCGTTTAGACTGCGCGCACGATTTTCCCGAAATTTACTTTTATACTACCCCGTCCCCCGCTTCAGGTGTATAAATATACTGCGGGGAACGGTTTGTGCGCGCAGTCACGGACGTGATGCTGTCGGGTAAAGAAACATTAAATTCACATATTCTCAATATTACGTAATCATTTCACTATAAACATTAAATACTAACATCTACAATAATAAATAATTCAAAGAAAGACAAAACATTATCATATACTTAAAACGACACACAAACATTTCAATTTAAAGACATTTACAATATTCAATAAACAAATATAAACATTTACTTATTACTAAAGACATAAACATTTTAAATTCCAAAATAAGATAAGTCTTCAGTCATAATCTTTCATGAATTTCCTTATCTAATTATAGCTACGTAATAAGCAATTTAACAAACATCTTTACATAACATAAGTTCGTTATTCTATACGTTGTTATAAAATAAGCCTTCAGGCATAAGCCTTCAGGAGTTTACTCTACGTTAATACTAGACAGATTAAATACTTTACTTTCAAAACATATAAAACTTTACATTTAAAACTCAAATAAGACATAGACATTTTTTCATACTAATAATAAGCCTTCAGGCGTAAGCCTTCAGGAGTTTATACGTTATCCTATTCTATATTAATTAAACGAATTGTGTACTTTACATTTACGTTTCGTCGTGCACAGTAATCATTTATTCATATGTACATTCAAAACAATTGCGATTATTAAATCTGATGTAATTATTTTTTCATAAATATATAATTATTATTAATTACATAATATATTGCACTGTGAAATATTTACGTATCACTTTATTTTTGATGTTCTTAATTGTCTTTTATAAAATTTAAGTGACGCATTCGCATTGGGATCAACAATCCGATAAGAAAAGAATGGAGACAACATATACATAGCTTTGATTTCAATTCTACAGATACAAAATATACAATCTATCTAAAATGATACAACGGATGTTTCCTGCGTTTTCTCGTCAAAATACCGAAACAACGTAATTATTGTATAGTAGTTGGGCGTGAAAGTAAAAAAACAAATGAAAAGTGTTTTCCATATGATTATTTATTAAATTTACGCGATTAAGAATAATTTCAACGATACAATTTAGTAACCGAGAATTCAGAGGATTAAAGAAAATACCTGCCTGATCATTTTATCAAACTCTAAAAGAATTATGGTTATTTCGCATCACTCGGTTTATTAGTTTGGTAATAATTATTAAAGGTACAACCCTAGCCATTGAGTCGAACGGTAGGCAACACAATATCGACTTTGTGCGGGTACATATGGTACATTTCTTCTTGCTGTGAAGCGTAATTATTATTATTAAGATTTTTTAGGCTATTTTGAATCAGCTGTTCTAATTTAATTCTAGAAATTTATTAAAACGTGATTTTTTTAAAAGTATATTATGAGTTTATAAATACCTCAACCAATAGTTATTGTGTCCTATCCTCATTTCTTTATATCTTGGTAGTTAACTAAAGTGTTAAATTTACATAACCTCAACAACAACATTTACACTGCCACTGCACTAAAACTAATATGGAATCCATCACACAGTCTATTGATCAGATGTTTGAAGTGTTTAACCACAGAATGGATGAGTTCCAAAAGGATCTCCAGACAATTTCAACAGCCCCAATGGGTAGCCCGTCTTCTAAATTAGCGTCTGACTTTACAGTCTTTCGCACATTTGTCTTGACATCACTACAGTGTCTACAGTCTGAGGTTATCCTCCTGAGTAACAAAACAAAAGTACCTACGACGGACGACCACGCTTCGAGTTGCCAAACACACAGCCAAACAACAATAATGAGTAATAAATTGTTTACAAAAAAAACAAGTTTTCCATTTTTCTGTATGAGTAGACAGAACTTCAAAACGCCACCTGCTACGGTTTATATTATGAACGATGGTTATAAAAATAAAAGTTATATTTGTTGGTGTAAACTATTTTATTGATCAATAATTTTGGAATTTAAAACTGTCAACATTGATTACAATAAAACGCAGTTTTATTTTATTACACTATTGTTTTTTTATCAAAACATGTATTTGAAGTACCATATAATATTATGCTGATCCAAGCATTTTCACTCAAAACTAATATCACTAATGATTTGTAAAAGTAAATTATTTCAATATACATTTCATAACCAACAAGTAAGAATAATTAATTATTATTCCTACCTACAACAACAAACCTAAAACACTATTTAGGGTCATTGCGCCTGTTCGCGTCCACCTGCCTATTCGCGTCCATTTTGCGGATATCTTTTAGAAAATTCACGAAAATAAGTATACTTTATGTAAAATTGTAATAAGAAAAATTTCCGATAATACCTCAATGTATAAGAGACATGCACACATATTCAAAATATGCCTGCGCACCGCCTATCCTATTTAAAAAAAATATTTAATTTTGGCTATTAAACGAGAGAGCTAAAACGCGCGGGATTTTGAGAAAAAAATAGTGTGCAGCGTCGCGTTTGACGGTAAGTATCTTATTGTTAAATGTGAATTTTTGATTAGGTAACTGTTTCTTTACTTTGCTAACAAAACATGGAATAGTATGGATTATAAATCAGCTTATTTATTTTACAATTAATAGCTAAAATAAGGTGGACGCGAATTACTACACCGAATTTGTAAAACTTCCATTTTGCGTCCACGGTGGGCGCAAACTATACCGATAGTGCATAACAATAGAACATATTGCGTCCACATTGTTTTTCATTACGTAGCAATGAATTGTTTGTTAAAATATGTAATTTAAAATAGATTGTAAATTTTTGACTAAGACTACAAGTTGATAATTTAAATTTTCATTCAAATTAGCAAATTTTTATGCTATTTTTTCATTTTAAAATGGGTATTCTAAGAATGAGACTAGTATCTTTGAGAATGAGAGTCAATAAATCTGTGGTTAAGAAAATAATATAAACAAAAAAGAAATTTAATTCATTAGAAACTAAAAAATAGGATAGGTAGGTAATCTTAATAGAACTGATTATTATTTATTTACATAACGTAACTTTGTTTTTTGTTAATTTTTAGTTCTATTAATGATGAGAAGATAAATATAATTTAGTTTTTCCAGTTTCCTTACAGTGAATTATATTAATAATATGTTGATTTTAGGGTTCCGAACCTCAAAAGGAAAAACCGGAATCCTTGTAGGATCACTTTGATATCCGTCCGTCTGTATGTCCGTCTGCCGGTCTGTCTTTCTATCAAGAACCTTTTTCTCAGTAACGCGTGGAGGTATAAAGCTGAAATTTATACTGAATACTCAAGTCTACGGTCCCTTGAAGCAGTGAAAAAATCAAACTTATAAGCCAAAGAATTCAAAAGATACAGCCGTTTATGCTGCAAATTTTCGCAAATTTCGACATTCGCAAGGGAATCAAAACCTACAGGGTACTTTACATGAACACAGACACTTGAAGTTTGGTACGAAGCAACGTCTTATAGCACGAATAAGGGAAATATTGAAAAAAATAATCATTTACAGTTAAAACATATGAAAAAAAAAACAGGTTAATACGGAACCCTCGGTGTGCGAGTCCCACTCGCATTTGGCCGGTTTTTATTAAATAACTATATTCGTAAATAAATAATTTATTAAAATCTAATTTTTATTTGCATTTATCTGATAAAATATCACCCAATACACTCTTAATTCTTTTTCTAAGCTGGTGGACGCGAACTGGTCCACGGGTGGACGCAAACTGGAATTTTTGGACGCGAACTGGGTAAAACGCCTAATTCTGCTATTTGTCTAGATAAATAAAAACCACATGATATTTCCAACACAATTAAAAGTAAATCTTATAATAGACTATGTAATGAACACGTTACATAAATTTTGCGTTGAAATTTGTTCTGGAACATTTTTATTTTCTCCTTCAAACTTTCCAACTGCACTAAGTGGACGCGAACTGGCGCAATGACCCTACTATGGGAAAATAACCAGGAAGGTGAAAAACATTATATTACCTATTATTTACGATTTCGACGCACTCGACTTTTAGTAAAATATAGTAGGTAAACATAATATTATGGTTTTGATTTTTGCTACTAGTATAAGAAAACTGCGTGTTCAAACTACTTGTTTGTCTGTCTGAAAATTCGGAAGTACTTTGGTAGTTTACCGATTTATAATAATATTGTATATATCGTTGTTTAAAAAATATTCAAACACAATAAAATATGATATACTGATTTATCACTGGTTTCAGTGATGAACTGATGAGTCAATGTTAGCCACTATACTTTCGTCATACGTGTGTATGATTGATGTGATTTGCAACGTGGTGATATTTCAGAAAAATCACGGGTCAAATTGTCCCACCGAAAATATAACTGCGTTATAAGAATAACTATACCTACGATAAATTATACATAATACAATATAGTCTCAAATGCATACTAGTGAAATATTTTATTTGAATCAATAAAATAAAAAAAAAATAAAAAATAATAATAATACAAAAATAAATTCACAACACAAGAAAATCCGCGCGCAAATCATAGCGCGTGACAATGAAATCAAGAACTTTCGAGCCGACGCGACGCGGACGACGAAGGAGCCTAACAAAAGTACCTACAATCATAGGCGGCTCGTGACAAAATTGTATGGCCGTGTTCACTTGAAATAAAACAACGAAAATAGGTACCTACAATAGCGTTAGCAGTACAAAAAAAATGAGCACCACATTATAAATGTCTATTTATACACTAAAAATTATAGAGTATTTCAAAACGAATTCAATTATTATTTAGCAATAATTAGAAAATCCCCGAATTTGCATTCGTGATCGTATTCATAGTGTTTGTCTACACTAATATTATAAAGAGGAAAACTTTGTTTGTTTGTTTGATTGTAATGAATAGGCTCATAAACTACTGGACATTTTACCAATGTTTGCAAGTTTGTGATTACTTTGATAGTTTACCGATTTATAATAATTGTATACTTATATCATTGTTTAAAAATATTCAAACACAATATGATATAGGTACTGATTTATCACTGGTTTCAGTGATGAACTGATGAGTCAATGTTAGCCACAATACTAATCACTTTCGTCATACATGTGTATGAACTATGATTGATGTGATTTGCAATGTGGTGAAATTTCATAAAAATCACGGGCCAATTTTTTGTTTTGAATCCCACCGAAAATACATATATTACTAATTGCGTTATTAGAATAATTAATTACTATACCCACGATCAATTATTACAATTTACAATATAGTCTCAAATGTATACTAGAGAAACATTGCAATTTGAATCAATTAAAATGCATAGCATACAAAAATAAATTCACAACACAAGAAATTCCGCGCGCAAATCATAGCGCGTGTCAATGAAATCAAGAATGTAATTTTATATCAAGCCGACGCGGACGACGACGCCGAACTAAAGTACCTACAGTACCATTTACCTTCAGTGTACAATACAGTTTACAGACCTACGACGGACGAACAATAATGAGTAATAAATTGTTTACAAAAAAAAACATAGTTTCTAAGGTCATTAGTTTTATTTTATTGTTATTTTCTTTGAACGATTGGAAATGAAATTACTCAATTTTTACACAGAACTTTGATTTATTAGAATTATGCTCATTATGTATAAGATAACGAACGCGAATGCACGACATCTAGCGTCAATGTCTAAACATCGCCTTTCGTTTAGATATTGACGCGCTAGATCTGTAATAAGTATATAGTCTATGCGCTAGATGTCGTGCTTTATGTCGTGTTTCGCTTGGCAAAAGTCACGCACACTACTGTAGAAGTGTCAAATTTTTCCGGTATTTTACTGTTGTTTTTCTAAGTAAATATTGTAAATTATTGATTAAAAAGGTCGAACGCGCACACATTTCATTATAGAGAAGTGATAAAATGATTAGTTTTAAAGAAATAGTGTCTGTGTTAAGTGTTTAGAGGTAATCAAAAATGTATGGAGGGACGGTCGGAACATCAACCTTAAGATAACCCACCTTCATCCGCCGTGTGATCTGAAGTGACATTCCGTGTATCCGAATTAGTTTACTGATATCATCACGGTGGTCTAATTATAATACTTTCATTTTCTGGAGTCTCACCTTTAAACGCTCTGCGTGTTAGTGATAACTCGGCTTTATAATAGTTTGAGATGGTTTTACTTTCTACCAATATTATCTATGGAAGCTTGTATTTGATGGTCTGAAAGACATTTTATTTTTACTCTCTAAAGAGCTATGATCTAAAATACAATATAACCTGAAAGCATAATATATTGTCTTTTCAAATAAACCAAGTGAGCAAAGTCACGGTTTGAAGCTAACAACGTACAATAAATATAATACACTAGGTACATAATAAACAAGTGAAATACTGGAACACATCAATATATTATATTAAATAAACATAATGTCTAATCGTAATCACGCATATCGTTAAAAATGGGTCAAAGAAACATATTATAAAATACGTTATAAATGTAAAATACTAGACGTGTTACACAAAACCGCATTGAAGTATGTCCAGTGTTGCTAAAACTTGTGTAAAAACTTTAAAATATATCCATCTTGCACAAACAACGCATAACATTATATTCTTAACGAGGTTCGTTATATCTGTTATTATAATGATTAATTAGTAAACCTGTGTTACCGGGCGTACATAATTAACGACTTAGATCAAATTGTTATTTATTTTCATAAGATATTATGTTAGATGGATAGTTTTTCTGGTAAAATGTGTGACTGTTACATGTATTATTTGTTCCTGTAGTGAGTAGAAGTAATATTATACTTATAAATAGAAAGCATATCAGTAATTTTGTTATACAATAATTTAACACTCAAATGCTTGTAACTATCACAGTAAAACATTCCTTACTAAATGATTTCTGAGCCATTATATATTATGGATTAGGAAAGTGTTTTATGAAACGACTCTACATTTTAATAAGACGAAAAATATACATTTACTTTAAAGAATATATATTTTAATTATTAAAGGTGTTAGGTACAGAATACTAATTAATTAATTAACCGCGATTTATTTCATAATCCGTCACATTATTTCGAACACCAGTTTCATAATTTGAATATAAACAAATGAAAAACCTGCACCATATTAAGAAAAGTGTTAACAACCGTCAAAATTATAATTATCCGTTGAATTTTACAAAGTATTGTATTTCTGATCACGTACAAAGTACTACAAACAAGTACAATCACAAAAAACCTTTTGACACATTCTACATGAACAAATTCCGAGCCAACTTGAGGTGGGAATTAAATTATAAATGCATGAGTGTGTGTGTCGTGAGGCAATAAAGAGTGAAGTTTAGGTGTATCCTGCTATCTAGAGACCATCTATAGATATTGGAACAGAGGTGGAGTGGAGTCGAATAATTTTTTTTTTCGAGTCGAATTAGGTATAAATTTTGGATGCACTCTTTAATCTGCAAAGGTGAATGATCAAAGATAATACAATTTTTTTTATAACAATTAGTGTGTAGTTATTTCAAATTCCATATGAATTATTTTTATAACACGTTTAATGATTAAGGAAATTGATAATATCCGCAGCGTATTTTATTTTACAAAATTATTCAAATAAACAAATAAATTACCTACTACTTAATCAGGAAAAAAGAAAATTGAAAATTGGTTAATGTAAATGTTGTTTCAATATTGCAAAATATATGTATGATGAAATTATTTCATTCTATATACCTATTCCATTTCATCACTTAATATTATATGAAAATAGCATCATTCATTACCGCAAAAGTTGTTCTACACCTATAGAACTTAAACCTCGAATAAGGCACTAACTTAAAGTTTAAAACAGAACAGGATAAATCCAAATCTAACCCATATAAATGCTTAAGATATTGAAAAGAGCTACTGCGGCGAGATGAAAGGGTTCAAAAGATAGCGTTAAAACACTCATTTGTTTTGTCACCCGCCGACCACCGGCTAATGTGCCTTGATAAAACGGGAGAATTTAAAATTTAAATATAACTGGCTTTTTAATACGTGTCATAGATGGACAGTAAAGATGTGGAGTGGCGCTTGGTTTTCAATTCTGGTTTATGGGTGATGTGTGAATTGGTGGGAATGTAGATTTATTAATGGGTGGCATATGTGATGATAGCTGGTATTTATCTAAAAATTTGTAGATATGCTTAAATTGTAGAGCATATGCAAAAGGATAAAATTAGTAGAAATATGTATCAATTATTCTGAAACAGAATGCAAATCATCTGTCAAGTAAGAACTAAGAATACTTACATAAACTACCTATTTAACAAAGGAACTTTTAGAATAATATAGGTACGACGTTCTTTATAATTGAAAAAGATAGAAGAAAAATTAATAAATCATTATTTCTGATATCTAGGTATTAATTAAATTAATCTTATCGATAGTAATTTTATCCTGCACACTGACTAGTCTATCTTCTAGAATACCCGCATTCGAAATGCCTTCTCCAAATATTATGGCTCGGTTACTTGCTCATAAAAATACGGAGTTTTAAAGGAATGCAAAGCCTTCTCATTATTACTTTTTTGTATTTAGGTATTCATTCAGAGTGTTTTTATGATGATGCTAAATAAAGTGTTTTATTCGCGCCATTGAAGCTCTTACGACCAGTTGATTTAATTAATTTCATTTATAGACGGCTTAAAACTACAATAACAATACAATACACACTTATATGGATACGCAATAAGGAAAGAAAATTTGTATGAAACTTAGAACTTGAAAGTATTGTTCTCTTTCAGTCTTTTTATGACCCCTTTCTAAGTAAAAACTTTTGTTATTACAAATTTAACTAATCATTACGTTTTTTTTTTTCGAACATATATAAATTATAAAGTATTACCTCTCTGGATAAAATTAGGAAAAAGATCGATTTTAATTCAATCATATATTTAGAGACAAAATTTCAAAATATTTTGTTTAACATTTTTTTAAAGTCACCATGTACACAGAGCCTTATAAGTTGTGGAAACCATAAACAAAAGCAATATTTATTGCACACTAGTTACATTTTAAATATGATTAGAAAAGAAATTAAAACAATGATTAAAATGAGCAGGCACGCCACCCAACATCTAGTTAAAGTGTCGTAAATAAGATCGAATACACGATATGCAAATTATAACTTTGTTCTCCATTGTATATTCGTTTTGTTATGTAATTAATACTGTTATAATGAGTATTTTATAATATTTATGGATTTTTTTTTCTGTGATATTGTGAATGTGAGCTAGGCATTACTTTGTTTATGGTTCGAAATGTTTTATCTATGCTTACCTACAATCTATACTGTAATTACATTGCATTTAATTATTACATCGTAACGCATAAACGTATAAAGTACTTTTAAATAAACTTATACTCCAAAAACATCGGAGTTTAACAGAAAAACCTAATGATATTTATTAAAAAATTGTAGTCGGTAATTTTTGTTGTTTTTCTGTCATCGCTTTACTCTGTGCACAAAAATGACATTTCACGCACATTGACAATGACATGTCATGTTGTTGTTTTGTTGCTTTTATTTTCTAGAATAATATCATCAAAAAAACAAAAGAGTGCGAATCAATTTCTACTGTAATTAATTTCTAGTAAAGCATACAATTTGAAAAAAAGTACAACAATTTGAATAGGTATTTATCATTTGTGTTTTGAAATATCTTACCTAGGTACTAGATGGATTTTTCATTCCATACTTTTATAGTATGAAATTTATTTCTCACTTTTTATCACGAAATAAACTTGCTTCATAGTCATAACATCAGGAAGAGTATACTAGTGAGTATACTTGTTATAAAATTAATTAATGAAAGTAGCTATAAAATTAACAATCATTATTACAATACATTCTGCACATTATGCAAGTAACGAACTAACAAATCTCAGACTTACGGCATACGGTCTCTAAAATGTCACTACCGTTTGCAAACAGCAAACTACACAGTGGCTTTGTCGGCTCTATTAGACGGTATAAAGATGTTCAATATCTTAATGTTGAAATAATATGGAGTAATATCCTTTCTAGAGGCAATGGATAAAGAGATAAACACCGAGAGTGCCGCACGTTGAGTGTTTTTATATGTAAAGGACGGATTATAACGGTGTTTATTGGCGTCTGCTTACACCGGTAGCCGTTCGGTTGGTTGTTACACGTGAACGAACCTTTTTAAATTTAGAAGGCTTAAAACGATCACAGATAATGTAATGCCGCACGCATTGCGTGTAAAAAGTTTTAGTGTAACAAAGGTTTTCCTTTATTCTTTACATCTGTAATTTTGCTAATGGAATATATGAAATTGTTACCGTTAGTAGATAGATAGGTAGGTATTGTTAGCAATCAATATTCATTAAGACGGGCGTTTTTCATTCTAAAATTTTATCAAATAGGTACATACTACATAGAGATAAAATCAATCAATTAGCTTCATATCACCAGCTCATAACGGAAGAGGTTACGCATTTGATGAATCTTTGGACACTTAAAACTTATCAAAACAACAACAGATTGCAAACGAAGAATAATATTTTACACACGCAATGAAAACCGTAAAATCAAAGTGCAGCATTTGAGACAAATCACAAAAGCGGCAAAATAAGTTAAATTTCTTTCACGAAATCGAGCAAAGCAATCATCGCATCGAAGTAAAATCCCGGCGCAATAAAGTACGAATCTTAATTACACAAAAACGCATAAACCCGAACGAAATTTCACCAAACTTCCCGTCCGTCCGTTGCATTAACTTGAGAAACCTGACCGAATATTGTTCATTAATTGAATTGCAATATTAACCGGGCGAATAAAGAAGAATAAAGTCTCTTGCGATATAGACCAATAAAGAGGTCTTTATGCCAAACAAATCGGCTCCCTTTGAGGCTTCAAACAAGCCGCTCGAATGTTTTATTCGTACTTTAGTATTTATCGCGCTTGAATTAGACCCTTCGCGACGAGTTTCGCTCAGATAATTTTAATTCAACGATAAGTTTTATATAATCTATGATTGGTACGCGTTGAATGATAATCTGTGGAGGTTTATACACTTAATGGATAGCAACATTGCGTTAAATGAGTGGAATGTTTCGTTTTATTATTCACATAATTTCGAGCGATAGTAATTACTATTATCATTTAACTAGGTAAGTGGTGGTGTAGTGTTTTGTTTACATTTGAATTCGAAGAATGTGTTGCCTTGGTGGCTTTTAATATTTTTAATTTAATTAAAATCTTTTTTATAAAATACTAGGTTTGCGCCCGCGGCTTCGCCCGCGCAGTCAAAGAAAAATTCGCATAGTTCCCGTTCCCTTGGGATTTCAGGGATTGCGTCATTTTCCCGGGATAAAAAGTAGCCTATGTCCTTTCTCGGGTATCAAAATATCTCCATACCAAATTTCATGAAAATTCAGTAGTTCAGTAGTTTAGGCGTGATTGAGTAACAGACAGACAGACAGAGTTACTTTCGCATTTATAATATTAGTAGGTAATTTCAAACTTTTTTTTTATTGATTGCAATCCTTTTTTAATTTATCTATTTATCCATCAAAATCTTCGGTTACCCTTTTACATCTTAACTTTCAGAGTACAGTACCGTACAAATTCGCGATTTAATAAAACGATAAGAAGTTTCGTTCAATAATGTCCATAAAAAAATTCGCCACTCGACGCTTGTACCTATTGCCCGCATATAATGTGAATGGCAGCCCGCATGCCAATCCTACTTTTTTTTTAAAGTAAGTATGTCCCATTTGGGAAAGGCAAAGGACTTTATCTAAACAGCCTAGTTTCATTATATTCTTTTACTGTACAGACATTTTTTATTAAATATTTTTAACGCTCATTTACCTACTTAACTACCTAATTATGCAAAAAAATATTACATATTTATATATTTTAATACTAATTGCAATTAATTAATATGCTACCAACAGATTGCTACCAAAATTCCAATAAATTAATTAAGATCTAGGAAAGGTAACCCATCCAATCGGCAACCTCGCGCCGGGCTCCTTAACCCAATTTATCTCAACCACTCAGCAAAGTGGACCACCAGAAGCGAACTGTTATCTATTAAATTGTCGGAGGTGAACACGTTTTACGTTAATTGAGGACGGTCCTCGGACCTCAGATTAGTGATACGATTTATTATTTGACAGATAAATACATAAATAGATACAAATGTACGTAATCTATACTAGGTAATATTATAAAGCTGAAGAGTTTGTTTGTTTGAACGTGCTAATCTCAGGAACTACTGGTGCGATTTAAATAATTATTTCGGTGTTGGATAACTCATTTATCGAGGAAGGCTATGCTATCATCATAGGCTATCATCACGCTAAGACCAACAGAAGCCGAGCTACGCGGGGGAAACCGCAGAGCGCAGCTAGTATGTAATACACTATAATAAGCTAGTGTGTGTGTTGTATCTAGATGAGTGTGTGATAAGTGATTCTTTGGTGTAGTAGTAATTTAATAAAAAAGAGCGTGTGTGCCGAGCACACGTATCAGAAGTGAAACTTCTACGGCAAGGTCGCCTTACTCCATGACATGACGGAATTTCTATGACGCGACCTTGAAATAATGCTCTCAACACGCCAAAAGAAGTTTCACTTCGATAATTAGGTTAAATACATAGTAAGTATAAAATATCTTCTGTGTTTACTTTTGAGTAGTTGTGTGCGTTTAGTCTAAATTAAATGTTTAAGAATTAAGGAGTAGTACTTAGTAGTGTAGGTATATAAACTTATTTGCGTAAAATGAAACACAAGAAAATAAATACTTAAATGTGATATAATTTAGTTTGTAAATAATAGATATTGGTTCTGATCTTTCTGATGACTCTTTATTCTGTCTCACGAAATAAGTTGGTAAATGGAATTCCGTATAGAATTCCTGGTAAAACAAAAGTTCTTAGAATATTATTTTCGTTTTGATAAAATCGTTATGAAGTTATAGGTAGGTAAGTTGCTTTTGGTATTTATAGAATTATAATATTAATATGTATAAAAATCCTGAAGTTAGTTGAAAGATAATTATTTTAATAATAGTTACAGTTTGAGTTTAAATATGAATTTTGTATGTACCTATACATGTAGATTTAATTTCAGAACATGAATAGGTAGTATACGAAGCCTAAATGCAATCTACTTTTGTAGTTATAAGTCACGTAGACAGTTGAATATTTTGGCATCGTGACAAAATTTCTTTGTTTTAACTGTCAAGGATATATGAATGTTTGTTTTTTTGTGGTTTTGTACAGCAATATCTTAGTTTTATTTTGTTTTTGCTGAATCAGTTAGTAAAACATTTATCGGTGTAAAAAAAATTGTTTCGACAAAAATCTATGAAACAGAGTAGCATTAAAATAGACGCTCCCATTTTGGTATTACAACAGATTACTAAAGAGTAAGTACGTATTACAACAGATTACTAAAAAGTAAATATGTATTACAGATTAACAAGCCTTAAAAAATCGACATTTTAGTATAGAAGAATTTCATCTCGATTTATCTGTATAAATGATAGCTCAGTTGTTTATCGTATTATCATTCCTCTGAAAAGAAAATTTATTCATCCTTTAGTGTTACCAGTTAATACATAAACATAATCAGACATAATAAAACTCGATATACATAACAAAGGAGGGATGAACAAACTAGAAGTGATAAATGAATATGAATACAATTTATTAGATAATAATATTTCGCCGCCATTACGCCAAACTTAAGCCCCTTGCACACTTCGCAACTAATCCTATCGCTATTGTATTATCACCCTAACTATATCACCCTAGTTTTTAAAAATAGCCCTAATAACTTGTAATAAGGTTCAAATTTGTTATAATATTTTATGGAGTAAGGGTAATTGACAATTGTAATAATATATTTGTATCTACATTTCGTTGCGTATCGATGTCTATGAGTTTCCGTGTTTAACAAAATGTGGCTTTAATTAAAACTGTTTTCTAGATATTTTTAGCTTAAATTAATTTCGTCACCTGCGTATGAAATGCATGAATTTCTTTGCTAAAGAATTATCATAATTCATAATGCATGTTTTCCTTCAAGGGTTTTTATCATTTCTTACAAGGTTTGTTACACTATTTCGCTTCCGATATAAAAAAAATATATCCCTATTCAATATTCATTTGAAAGTTAAATTAATACAAATGCATGTATTGCAGTAATAGCCAATAGTAGTTAGGTATAGTAGTAGGTAGGTTAAAATCACAATTTGACTTAATTCTTATAGCGGCAGTACACATGGGGCCAAGGCGTTGGGCCAACGTGTTGGGAAAAAATGAAGGATATCAAGATTCCTGTTCACACATTGGCGTACTGATCATTCTGCATTGGCGCTTCGAAGATGGACGTAGTCCGTAGAAGTTCTTGCAGCCGCGGCAATTTATTTATACAGTGCGTTTAATTATTACGTACATGTGCACCAATAACAATGAGTGTACTCTGCCGTCTGCGATGATACCATTTTCCAATCTCTATTTTCCTTTTTTTTATTTCTGTATAAATAAAACATTATTAAAAAATATGTTTAGGTTTTTTCAAATGTTTAAAATGTGTACATTTTACATTTAATTTAATTTTAACTACCTATAAAACGAAACTTTAAAGATTACGGACGGATGTATTGATTGGTTATATTTGATAATATTATTTATGTAATAAAGCACAATTTGATCAAAATCATGCTCATTGTATATTGTTATTTAATTTTTAAGAACAAGTAACTGTTTCATACTATTTTACTCATTTTTTATCGCAAATGTATGAAAGTGAGTTATGAAAAACATCTAGAATAATATAATAAATAGAAAATAAAACATCTAATTTATTGAGTCATATGGTTTTTATTTTTGTGTAGTTCATGCCGTGGATTCCAAATGATTCCTTCATGTCGATACAATTCTATGAATTGTAAAACCTCATTGCTTGTCCACATCGGCGCCGCCATCGCTATCGGAACATGGAAACGTAAATTTCATTGACGCGCAACGATACTGTCACCGCTGACGAGTAACAACAAACTGAACAAGACACCAACGTGTGAACGCTGTTTGCGGAGCGCGCCAAGATCCTTTGAAGTGTGCACAAAAAACCGACAACATTCGGTTGGCCTGCCAATATTGGCGCCAACTAGGCTAATGAAGCCAACATACCGCCAAGTAGCTCTCTACACGTTGGCCCAACCCGTTGGCCCAACACGTTGGGCCCATGTGTACTGCCACCATTAAATCTTATCTCAAAAACGATTAGCTACCTATCTATTCATTTCCCATCCCTTAGGTATCAGTATTTCGGAAAGTCAATCAAAGTAAGAAGCAATCGCTAGGAGTGTCCAGCGATACCTTGGGCGATACCTATTGATACGGGGGTGACAATAAGGGGACGGGCTGTGATTGGTCGGCCGCTGTGACGTCACGGGTACGCCCTGTTAACTGGATTTGACCGGAAAATCCGGATCAAATGCGTGGCAAATCCGTACTTGTGTGTGTTTGTGTCCTTTGTCTCTAAGATCGTTTGGTTGGTACAATATAACAAGGTTTAGATACAGCAGTTTATGCTGGTATAATTCAAACGTTTATTTGTTCAAACTTCAAATAAGCATTTATTTAAACGTTTCTAAGGAATTTTACTACTTACAGGAATACTAAGGAAAGTAATATTAAATTTCATACGACTAACATAATAATAAACTTAAATATTCATATACTAACGATATACAAGTATAATTGACCTCAACAGTTATGATTCAACCAGCTCGATTGAGCTTATTAATTTTTTCTCTTTAAAAATTGAGCCACCAAGTGTGTGGTAGCATCTCCGCCTCAGGCGCTACACATAGATGATCAATATTCAAAGAAAAGCAATTAAGCTATACGTCAATATAACTAAACCTGTTAGCTTCATGCATATTATGTATCTCTTGCATATTACAGCGGGCCTAAACGTTTTCTTGCTCTTATAAATAGTTGAATTCAGACAACTGTAACTCGTCGTTCCTAACGAACGTCTCGAGCCATAAATTTTTAAAATCCCCATCGTCAAAGGTCAAAACGCTACCGTTCTAAGAAGTTAGGACAATGCGAATACGTAGACAGCTCGAAACTAGAAAGGAAAGCATTCCGACTGAGTTGGGAGTAGTTCGGGGCTCGGGCGTCGGTTCACCCGTGCTCATAATTGCCCGTGGCGCCCGGCTCTTTACTTTTTTACCTTTTTACCTTTTCGGCCGACGATGCTCTCGTGTTTTTGTTCGCTTGTTGGTTTTCGGAATTAGCATGTCTTATTAGCATAACTGTCCGATAAGAATTGATTGCTGTTTTAACAGCTTCGATGAAGACGAAAATTGGCCAGCGATTTTTAATACTTAATCAATTATAATTAAGGAGTGATTTCAGAATGAAATATTGTAAGCTCGGTAATAAGCACTGGAAGACATACAGTATACATATTTTGTTCTAATTTTGTATGAGCAATTTTGATTTTAAATTTATTTTACTAAGTAGATATATTTAAAGTGATCCATTACTGGCTACTGAAATTTGTAACGGAGTTGAATCCACAAAATGTAAATCCGTCCGGGCAGAGCGCACGTTGAATTTATATGATGTTATAAATCAGGCGAACACACGGCGCACACGAGTCGGCCCTAAAGAGCCGATGTTCCGATAAAATATGCGTCTGCAAGCTCGGTCACCGAAATGGTAATATTGTTAACAGGGAGTAAACTACACGGGAAACCAAAAGGAGAATTATGCTCGGGAATTTCTCAATAAGATGTGTTGCGCGTGGGGCCGACGCGGGCGCCGCCCTGCGGCGAGCCGGTGGCGCCTCCATCGATTAGGGCTCTCGCTCGCTCGCCGCGCGGGTGGCGCCCGCCGCGACCTCTTACCGACCGTACAGACCTTCCAGGCTATCATTAATCTATTACGATCGAGGCTCGCGCATGTGAGGTAATTTCTCGTTTTAAGACAGAATTCGTCGTCACCGGTGAAAGGCGACTCGGTCTTTTTATAGCGCTTAATTAGCGTCGATCTTTCGCTCTGTGTCGGCTCAAAACCATATACGTCTTCGTCTCGCAGGCGAATTGTAGATCTTAGATAGTTCGAATGTCACGTTGTATATCGTAACTTCGCCCCACGAAATGCTATATTGTTTGGATATTTATTTGTTAACAAAAGAGCGTGAGTTAAGAGCCATTCACAATTCTTGATTCTTGCCCGTAACTCTTAAATCGAGATGTGTATAGATTGCCACCTGAAGTCTATTAAACAACGAAGCCAGTTTTTTGAAGTCTTATAAATTATTATTTAAACGTGTAGCGTACTTACAGCGTAGTCAATTAAATGGGATTTGAGTGCATTATACAATGTAGCAATACTGAAGAGAATTGCTTATTAAATAAATCACTTACGAATTACGATGTATTTTAAACTTGTACGGTTTAAGTTAATAGTATAATATGCACTTAAAAGAATATAGGTAATATAAATTTCACTTATATAATATATAGGTAGAGCTGCATAGTTCTACCAGGTACTACTTAATTCACGCGATTCTTATACACTATTCAATCTAAGTTCTAACATTCCCGTTTTAAGCTTGCTTTTTTTTGCTAAACAATAAATTCTCGGTTAGTTATTGAGCAGTATGTTTTGAAAAATCTAGTTATGATACAAAAATAAAGACCGGAACATTTTAAAAATTACTATAATTTGATTTCTTACTAGTCTCTAGCACTATCTACTTATAAATTATTAACAAGTATTAACTCATCTGGCAATGTTTCTATTTACTTACATATATTTTAATGAACAGTTGTTAATTCTTATCAAACAAACTGTCAAACTTAAATGTTTAATTTGCATACCAGCACATCTTCACACTATAACACAACAATTTTTTACTTAATCGTTTGAAATTACTTCACTTACACACTTATGCTATTATGTTATCCTTATTTTATGCAATAAAATTTAGATTTAGCCTTTTTTGTATTTTTTTTTTGTATTGTAAAATTAAATATCAATAAAAAATATTAGTTCGCAATAGCCTGCGGCGTATCTTCAGCTGCGCAGGCGCTTGGCCCATACTCAACCAGCAATTACACCCCGTAACTTAGAGCAATCTGATTAATTTCTTGTCATAGTATCGTTTAATTTATTATAACCAAGTTTGTTTTATAGTCCAATGTCAACGGGGTTTTTGAAATTATTCTGTCAGGAAACTTCTAGATTCTAGACATGATTTTATGGAAATTGGCAGTGTAAATACTGGCAATTATTTACTTATCTTCATTTAGCATTTGCAATATTTTCCTTGATTTTTTTTACTGAAATAAGAAGTTAGTCATTGACATTATTTTATTAAAGGACTTGAAATTAACTGTCGAAATAATAATTGTATTAATAAACTAAAACTTGAACTCTTTTATCGAAATATTTCTTCAAAATATAATATTAAATATACTATTTTAAAAATATCATTACCATACCTACTGTAAATACAGCACTGCTAGTTGAAAACTTCATTAGTTGACATAGTAAGTATTTGAGGTAATATCGAGTATTCGAGTTAATGAGATATAAATTATGATCCAAACACGTCTAGATATTTTAGTGTAATCAATTGAAATACACGAAAATCAAACGAAAATGTATTATAATACAATTAATAGTATGTTAATTATCGGTTTCATTCATGTTAGGGACCGGTTATAAGAAGATATTACATGAGCATATATTTCTGACAGCTGTATTATTGAGATGATATCGATTGGTATAATTTAAACAGAAACTTAACTGCCAATTTCCATCCTCGAAATCGTATAGGTTAGAAATGTGCAGAGCTTTTCGACGTATAAAATGTTTTAATTTTTAAATATGAAAGAGAATGCAATAATGTTTGTTGGATAACTAATTTGTCCATATCTTTTGAATTAAATATGCAAAATATAATTGATCGATCAATTGAAGTAGGTATGTAATCAAAAGTTATAGAAATCGTAACGACATTATGTAAAATAGCTAGCGGGCATACAAACTGATATGTTAATCAAATGATTTGTCTATCAAACACATTACACCATTAGATATAAATCACCAATGTTCAACTCTCAATGTAACAAATTTCATATTGACATAACAACATAATACCTCAGTCCAGATTAATTGAATCAAATTATGGGTTCTTAAAAAATCAACAAGCGGTCGAGAGGCAAGAACGATAAATCATAGCGAAGGAAATGTTGACTCGAGGTTCGCGGTTATTAAAATAATTTAGCGCTCTGGCGATCGTCTGCTCTGTCGACAATGTTTGTTTTGTAGGCGAGAACTTTGCACAGCCCATAATTACCTTTATGTTTTTTTTTATTTTTACGACCAGGAGTGGCCGTTGGCCGTCTTTTGTGGTCTTTTGTTCGGTGTTGCTAGTTTCGGGAGAATTGATTTTGTGGCTTCATTTGTTGCGTTTGTTTGTGTTGTATGATTGGTGATGATTAATCTTAATGTATATTTACCATCAAGCAATGTTTAAAGTATGCAAAAAAGTATAGACTTCCAATGTTAAGTTAATTAATTAGTAAAATAGAGTTGTAGAGTTATAGTCTTATAGAGCCATAATTAAATAAAATCGTTCAAATCTTAACATTATAGAAAATACATCTATTTATAATCAGTAAACATAAAATACTTAACCGATTTTCTTTTTCTTTCGAAACCTTAATGATAAAAGATTTTCTTTACCAAAAAATAGGTTAGATTTTCTTTACCAGGGTTGCCTGGAAGAGATTACTTTTAAGCAATAAGGCCGCCTTTTAGTACGTATTGCCGTGAATTTGTGATTGTTTTTAATTAGTAGATATAGGTAGTTTATTTCTGATTAGTATATGTACGATAAAGTATAAATAAATAAATACTAAAAGTCAATTTAAAAATAATGGAAATAAAAACACCAAGAACTTTAATATTACAAATATAAAACATGAAAAAAAAAACATTATTCGCAAATTTAAAACCAAATGTTGGCAACCTCGTTGCTAGCCGCGGGCGCGGGCGCAGTGTGCCAGACACACATTATTTATAATTTTATCCATTCATCCTTCGATACTTGCCCGATTGTATCTTCATTTATTTTTGCCTTACTTTGTTTAGGGAGCTAGAGGCTTTGAATGAAAAAAGCAATAATTTATTTAATTTGTTAAAAAATGGCAAAAGCAAATGTTAAGAATAATTTGAAATAAATTTATAAACTTAGTAACTTATTTCTGAGTAATTTACTTAATAAGAAAATTTACTAGTTACACTTGTAAAAACCATTTTAATAATTCTATAATAAAACAACCTAATTATCTGTATTACTTACAAATTCTAAAGTGATGTATCATAACCTATTATTAACGTACCTATTTGTTTTTCGAATGTATTAGAGTCATAAGAGTCAATTACACATAATCATACAGTTTACACGCTAGTGCAAACCTGTGTTATCTTAATGCTTACCTTTGTTCAACAAATCGAGGGCATTGTTATTTGTTCCATGCATGCCTGTCCTGGTTAATTATTAACGTAGGAACTTTCGTAATTTAGTAAATTCAAAAAAAGAGCGTGAGTGCCGAGCACACGTGTCAGAAATGAAACTTCTTTGGCAAGATTCAAATATACCTAAATCGTCGCCTTACTCCATGACGTGACGGCATTTCCATGACACGATCTTGAAATTTTACTCTCAACGCGCTTTAAGAAGTTTCACTTCAAAAAATACGCAAATAATTTTAAATAAAGTTTCCAGTACAAACAAGAACGGATTTCTAAAAACGTATTAATAACATTAAAATAAATGAGTTTAAACAGTAAACAATGATATCAGCCAACTTTGATCATTGAATGGATTACGCATATAAGCGAAAAAACTATACGATAAGTTATAGAAGGCTCGTAAGAAGTCCAACGCTACCACCGTAGTAATTACCGACATGTGTTAATCACCGTACGTGGTTACTAATTATTGACTATTTACCGACATTTCGAGTTCTTTCCTTCATAATTATTGCCGGTTACGTCTCGTTCTCGATAAAAACTTACAAGATTGTGAAGCGATGTTAACTTTTACGAACTTGTTAGCAGAGATATTTGAACTAACGTTTTTGCTTGCATGATGCCTATAGCTTACAATGAAGTTACTGATAACAGAAAACGTACTTTCTGTTCATCGCCTTTGACTCGAGAACATCCCTCATCTGTCGGCGTTTCCCGCCTTTTTTCTTGTCATACTAAAGTTCATTTTTCTCTCCTTCGTAGGAGCTCATCTATAGCCAAAGCCAACGGATGTTGTCAAAGTTGCTGTGGCCCAATCCATCACCTAGTGCGCCCAGAGACCCCCACTCAGATCATTTGGTTAGTAGACATTTCATTTTTTTAATCTGTCATTTTATTACACTTTTCATTCTTGACTACATCATTATAGCAGTCAAAAATGGCGGCAATTCATGTTTACAGCTCCAGTTACAATTAATATCCTATACATGTTCGAAATATGATTAATCTGATGAAAATTAAAAATAACCGTTAAAACGCGTATTCCTTCGAAACGCCCCTAACTAGTAACGGATCGTTTTTTGCTGACGAAAAAACTTTATGATCGAATCATAGAGGCAGATGTTAATGATTCTATTATTTATGGTCGAGCTTGTCTATTACCTTTTAGTTTTTTGATGCTCACCTACCAGTAACTCGATTCGTTTGTAAGTCAGTTCGAGCGTGAAATGTTTGTTTGTATTCCACACACTTTTTTCATGCGAAATATCATTTATTCACGGAGTTTACAAGGGACTAATGCTGGAGAGACATTGTTACTATGTCTTGATATAGTAGTTTTTATAGTTATTATTTGGTTTGAAATTGAAACAGACGTTAAACAACAATTATTTTCTTTTATTTCTAGAGCTTTTATAGGAAAGCATAATTTTATTGGCCGTCGGGAAAGTTAGACTTGCATTTCCTTAAATTTACGTTTATTTCCTCCAAGTAATGCATTAAATAATTTATATACGGATATATACTTTGTAACATGTTCTTAATACCATAATACCACTATGATCGTTTTTTATAAAAGCTCTTTATTGAGTTAGAGGCAATTAAATCTCTGTTAATAAGGTATTATAGTTGACATTATACTTTTTATTCGACGTATTAAATAATATACATATATATAAAATCACCATTATCATTATCATATCTATTATATTAGCTGCAAATGCAATTTCATTGTTAGCATTGAACAAGTATGATTTATTTTTGCAGTATAAATGGAAATTTTACATTACCAAACGTTATTTTTATGTAATTATGTCTCTTTAAAATCCAATATATTTTTAATACATAGGTATTTACTATAAAAGCATAATAAAGTTTATTTTTTAAATATAAACTTTACTGTGGACTGGACTTTACAAAAAAAGAAATAATAACAAAGAGCTCGAAGTCAATACAAGACAGCCGGAGGCGCCAGCAATCATCACACCAAGGTGTCTGAACCTAATTATATGGTAGAAAAACACTTCTCAAACCCAAATATTTGTTAATCTCACTCCCACAAATAAATATAAACTTAAACTCGTAATAGTTAAAGTTTATAATCAAATGTCGCAGCGAGGCTTGTTTTGTAAATGATATAACGAAAAAAGGTCTCAAAGAATTGGCGTAAAAACGGGCTTAATTAGGATATGATTAGGGGTTTGTTCTTAACAAAACTAACAAGCGTTAGCCGATGATTATGGTAATAAATAGTTATACTGTCGTTAGGCAGCTGTCTATGGTTCCGTCTGTTTGTATAGTGGTCCCGTATTTTGACATATGTGTCGGATATTGATGTAATTATTAAATTTGGAGGCTCTGCTTTTAATAGTGTTGCGGATAGCAATTATTCTTTGAAATAAACTTTTGTTAAAGTTTAATTGTTTCATCAATATTGTTTGCGTAGAACATACTTCTTTAAATATATAAACTGTATCTATAAAGGAGTATAGTGTTTCACAATGTGCTTACGACACATTATTATTCAAAAGTTTTTATGGAAAGGATCAATTAAAAAAAAGTTTTAACTCAACATTCCTACACACCAACGGTTCGAAATTAATCATCATAGCCAAATGAAGCAGCTCATTAAAATTAATTTAATAAAAATAACACTTATATAAATGTGCTCAACAAAAAGCCTTGTTAATATGACTTAAAAACCAGACCAGTTAATTATGGCTACATTTAAGAAATTTTCAACGAATTATAGAAAGAATTGTCCAACGGACGCCTTACGGACGGATGGTCAAGAAGGACATATAAACGGATCGACATAATATGGTTTCCATTGACTAATTATATTAGCTGTAGGCTTCATGGCTTTGTAACGAGAGCGAAAGAGACAGCTGTTACACGTGTGGGAAATCTATTTGTAAAGTATGGAATTTAAAGTTAATGCGTGGCAAGGAGAAACGAAAGTTCTGTTTTTAATTTTGTTACGGGTAGTGGTGCGTTTTAAGAGGCCTACACCACCGAAACTAGCGCCACCGAACATTTTATTTTTTTACTCCTTAACCAGATCAAATTTAAAAAATCTAGCTCGGTACTTTGCTAGTATATTACTTGTAGTATTTTTGGTATTACTTTTCACTATTCTAACTGTTCATTATTCTAGAGAACTTTTGATTACCGCCAAAAGTGGCCACTTTTGGCGGTAATCAAAAGTTCTCCTAATTTACCGAATGCAAAATAATGAAAAGTAATACCAAAAATACTACAAGTAATATACTAGCAAAGTACCGAGCTAGATTTTTTAAATTTGATCTGGTTTAGGAGTAAAAAAATAAAATGTTGGGGGGGCGCTAGTTTCGGTGGTGTAGTCGCCTTAACGTTTAAAATGAAATTGTGATTAGGAAATCGGATACATGAAATTGTTGATTTACATAAAGCTTATGAATGTAAAAAACCTAACCTCAAATAAGTAGCCATAAGTCATATGGTTTTAACTTTTTTGTTAATAATTACTTACCATTATAAACTTATGTAGAAATTGAACGTGAATGAAATACGTTCATAAATATTAGTATATTTTATTTTAGTAATCTAATTATAATTTATGTGCCTATTAAAATTTAAAGTAAAAGCTCATATACATAACTACTTTAGTTCCACATCCACACAACAGATGTCGCTAGCACACACGTACAAAAGGCATCATTGATTGGTATCTAATTATTTTAAAAACAAGTGGCCCAATAGATAACCGCGTATCGGAGGCAATCAATTACAACCCCGTAAACTCCCCTATCCACGAGGGATATAATATACTTCATAGTACTTCATGTTGGTACGAAATTTTAATAACAAGCTTTTTGTTTTACGCATTTCAAATGATTACTGAAAATGTGAAGAGGCCTTGTTATTGGTATGCTATCTGTATACTGAAAATGTTTTGTGCGGATTGATTGGATAATATACAATCACTTAACCGTTGTTTGTTATTAAAGAGAAGATCCTAATATCATCAATTGTTTAGTTTAAAAATAAGCAGTACGACCAAGCTTTTTTTTTAAAGGCACCCGCCATCTTTCAGACTTTATTTTCTTTTTAGGTTCATTATGTACATTATGAATATGTACGTAATAAATAATGTACGACCAAGCTTAGATTTATATAGAATAATGTTTCAAATATGAAATAATTTATTGCGATTTCACTGTAGACAACCGTATTTTAAATCATCAGGATATCACAGCCCTACTGCTTCTATTCTCTTTACAAATAACTCTACCATATTAGCCACATTAGCATACCACACCACAAAAACAACAATATCCAGAAAGCGTTTAACGTGCCGATTCAAAATCAATTCCTACATGCAAAACAAAAACGGTATTAACACAACAAAAATACATTTTTGTTACGACATATCAGCCATAAATGCTACAAGTAATGCCGTCGTAAAAATGCTGTCTGCGCATAAAATGTATACAACACGTTCAGTGCAAGACTAACGTTTCTACATAAATGGTATCATCTCACGAGACCGATTACCAACTAGACCAGCGTTTCCCAACCTGCGGTCCGCGGACTCCTAGCGGTCCTGCATATCCCAGGGGGTCCGCAGACAAATCAAGAAAATTACGGAAGCCTTAGCGACCAGACTATTCTGGAGGCCGGACTTGTATTTTTCAGTTTTAAGATGGAATAATCTGTCAAGTGATGGGTGGCTAAGCTATTTCACACACTGCAAACACTGCAAGAAATCAATCAATTTTTAAAATAATATAGATTGTCTTATGCGAATAAGATTTTTTTGGGGTCCACGGATCATGGTAAGGTGGCGCTAGGTGTCCGCCTTTGGAAAAGGTTGGGAAAGGCTGAACTAGACCTTGATGCTTGGATCCCAGACGTGTAAGTTGGTTAATTAATTTGCCTCTAATCTGTGTGGCGCTTGTTTTAAGTTCGTGTGATCTTTGGATAATAGCGGTAATGGGAAAATGCGATTATAATAGTTAGTCGTTAGAGGTGTTAGGTTTTTAATTACTTATTATTTATTATAAGTTTATATAGACAGCTTTAAATAATTTGAAAGGAGTTGAGCTTTTCTTCAGATTGCGTTTAAAGATAAAAATAAATTTGTATGTTTAATTACAATTTATGTATTATGATTTATAATGTCAACTGCTTACAACGCTTTATTTTTTATATATTTCGACCTTGTGAATTTAACTTCATAAGGCCTTGGGAGTTCTTATAGTATGGCTAAAATGCAGGAGAAATGAGAATGTCATGAAACTTTATTATTTATAAGATCCACGAAAATTATAATAAAAGAAATACAATTTACCTAAAGCAAGGAGAAAATAATACAAAAAAAAAACATTTTTAACCACTACCTATCTATATAGAATTAAAAAACAAAGCAACTCATAAGTTTACTCATGTAGCTCAAAAGTTAAAATAGAACATTTTCCAAGTAAACAAACGATCCCTAGAACATTTTTTCCGTCAAGTCGTTGAATTGGCATACCTACCTTTATTACTTATGTATTCGCGGAAACATTAGCACATAATGGCCAGTTGAATCTAATTGATACGTAGCAATGCGTAAAATGATAGCTCATGTTGGCAAATATTGAATATATCTCGACTTAACTCCAATGACATGTAATTAAAACATGAGTTGACATTTTGCTGTACAATTTGTTATAATACAATGTATGGTGAACCGTTCCCTTTTCTATTCTGAAAATAAATAATTAATATGTTACTCAATCGATGTAATAAAGCTTTCATTCTTGAATGCTTTTATGTATTTAAAATTGATTATATGTATAGATTTAATGGTCTATAAAAATAGAAAATATTTTTCAATAGAACAGTGTAAAATACATATAACGTCGAATGCATTTAGCAAGATATTTGCAAGTATGAAAGTGTAGCAGTCAGCCTCTTGATGGCAGAGACTCTTCGCTCTCAACTTTAAAGGCTGAAAGGCCCGCGCCGTGAAGGGGACACGTCGCGATTATTAAGTTTTCCGACTTACAAGATCCATTATAAATCCGGATACAATTATCCGACTGCCATCGAATTAATAGAGATTTACTCACAAACAAAACCGCCTCGCCACTTCTGCGCTGAATAAAGGTATAAAACTATAAAAACCCTTTTAACGGATCGTTGAGAGCATCATCACTCAAGTATAAAATCACCGGTACATTAAGAGGCGAAAATCAAAAGAACCGTGCGTTGAAACTATCCGTTGGATGGACAAGGCCTTTTATTGTGGTCGGGTATAGTTTTGATGTTTCTTCTAATTGCGGGTGGCGGCGCCACTGTCTTTATGAAATTCTGCTCCACATTTTAATGTGTTTTAATACTAATGGAATTAGACGCGTAGAGAGCGTTTCATACGGAACCTTTGTGGAAACTGTGTGTATCTTTCTCACGTTGCAATTATCGTTTTTCTCTCTAAAAGCGTTTTATAACGGTCTACTTTTGAAGTGTTGTTATGAAGTGACTTTACCATGTAGTACTTTCGATGTTTGAAAGATCAAAAGCCTTTTAACAATAATCAAGCGCAAATCTTTTAGCGCTAAATGTCGAGTGAAAACTTTTGTGCTATTGCGTCTTTGATAGTTTTTGTAGTGGCGGGGAACGTGATATTCACTATAAATAATAACAAAAATAATGTTGAACGATTCTAAATGTTTTTTCATACTCCATTATCTGATGTGCTGTTTGATGTACCTACTAAGATTAACGTTCGACTGTTTTATTTTATTTTATATCCATCGGCATATACCTAAGGTAAATAAGACAATAACACATAGCTACCAAGATGATCGTCAAAACCAATATATGCCCACTATAGGTCAATTATACCATTTAAAATAATTAATAACTGATTCCAATTGAATTTAGTTAATAACAACAGCTTTAAATCTGCTTTCAAATACTTAGTTACGATTATAAAATAAAAAAAAATCTATATTAAGCCCATCATAAAGACCTATCTAAACATAGATAAGTATGTATTCTATAAAATCAAACAAGAAAACACCTTAATAGAATCGAGATGATAAATACAAAGTAGAATGTATATTATAAAGTGCGTCAAAAGCATGCTATCAGATGATTGACAAGTATGGTGTGGCTTGAATGGAAATACTCATACCGGTATATACCGGTATTGGTATAAAATTATACGGGTAACGCCACCTGTCGGTGTTCGTGCGCAGCTTTGTAGGGAGAGTATCGAATCTTTTATTAAATATATTTTCGGCGGTGAAAAAAAAATTAACTTGGTGATGTAATTCTAATAAGGGTTACTTGTATATTTGATAATAGTAGGTACTTAGTATTAGTATTGATAAGTCTTTGTTGAGTCATTATAAACTGTACAATTAGGTAGGTAATAGATTATAGAAATGACTTTGAAATCACTAATATTTTCATAATTTAATTACCTGAGTGATTTTTTAAATAATGCAAAGCCTCAATTATAATTGAACAAAAGGGCAGTATTTCCTGGATAATATGATTATTTTTTCACAAAATTGCGGGCACTTATACTATTTATTTTTTACCTTTCTTTCACGTAAAACTATGATACACAAAACGTAGACAATTTAGTGGAATTTTAATATCACCTTTTAACCGCTTAAAAATATTTAATAGAGCTTAACAATCATGTTAAATTACAAACATTTACCGATAAAAAGATTGCACACAAACCATTTTCCATCGTTTTACCCAATAGAAGGAACAGAAAACACCAGATCAAAACAGCAAAACTGCAATATTTCCTCTAAAGTGCATCCAAAACATTCGACGATCAAGGCACTTGCCTTTAAACGGCCGACACGATCATATTTCATCGCGCTTTTTCATTCCGAATCTTTGTTTGCATCATTTAGTGTGAAAAATTGTTTTGAGAATTCTCAATGTTGGTTTTAAGTGAAGTTCAAGTGTTATTTTGTTTGTTTGTAAATACTCATCAGTCATTGAAGTAAACAATTACGCTTTTTTATAAAATTATCTTGACATTGATAAATGCTTTTTTACTTGCAAGTTATTTTGCCTCAGGGAAAAAGATATTGATTTAAATATAAAAAGCAGCAAAAAGGTAATTTGTTCGTGTTTAGAATTTGCATATCTAGTCAACGATACTGTGACGATATTGTGTTGCTTCGTGTAAAATATGTATGAGTCAATTAATATATTTGAGCAAATATTCCACAATAGCTTCTGCTTATAAATAGATAACCAATACAATGTATGCCTTTATAGTAATGGGACATTTATTATTTTAGAAATAGAAATCGAAAGCGTTTTATTTGCCACCATGTTAAAAAATATAAATAGATATTAATAATCTTTTAGATAGTTTATAAAATCTAAATACATAGGGTTATTAAAATCATAGTGAAAGGTACAAAAGGATTTTTATACAAGTAGCTTATATGAAATAACCTTTAAAAAGGTTTAAGGTCTACCACAAAGATCGTCTTAGCATCTATATACCTAGTACCTACATTCCAAGCCTAAGAAGATCACAGAAGTATTTTAGTCCTTATACTCTTGTAATGAGAACATTGAAATATTATTATAATGAACTTACTTTTTTGTTAGGTATCTATTAAAATAATCGTATCGACATAAGTTATACAGAGTTTAGATTACCAAAGCAGAAAGAAGCTTTAACATTAAGTTAAACCTTTAGATAACTATTGGCCCTACGTAGACACAATATTTTGACTTTAATTTTGTTCGTTCAACGCTCCACTAATTTATAAATAATTAGATACATCACGAAATAGGCAACTTTAATTTTTTCTTGGAATTCGGTCACAAATTTTCCTCAACAATTGAATCTTCAACGCTCCAGTTGAATCTAAATCTCTGTTGTCTACCCATAGACTGGTGGCCCTTCGAATATTATACATGCACAATGCACATCGATCTACCAAATTGTCATCAATTCTTTAATTTTCTTCAGTAGGTATTCTTATATTCAACTCTACAGTAATATCTCTTGACACATTATTATTCCTTTATTATAAAACTGTCTGCTAATTCTCTAACAATTGAATCATCGCTCCAGTAATCTCCATCACTATACCCATAGACAAGTGGTCCTTCGAATACAGACGTAACTCGATCCAAAGCCAACAGAGAGTACGCGGCACCTGTGTCGGCGCACTTGAAAGCGGCGTCCTTTATGCGCAGGCGCTGCAAGCAAATATTTATTTTAATTTACTGCCCGCCGATAGCTCGTTAATCGCTAATGGATTTGCTCCCGCGATTTTAAGCTGAGCCCAGACTAGTGGATTGTCTTTGGTACCTAGATGAAGTAGGGTAGCTAGAAATGTCTAGATGTCTGTGTTGCTAAGGCTTATTAGGGAACTCTGGAAAAAATAGTTTTATAGAACTGGCAACACGATCACGGCATTGCTTATTTTATGTATGGTTTATGACCTTTGAGGAAATAGAATAGATTGACTCTTTAATTTAGAATTCTTGAGAACTAAGCTAAAGTGAAATTATTTAAAGTCATCACGCTTATAACTAGGAAAGAAGGCATCTCTACAGATAGTTATAATTCATTTAAAAAAGAGAATAAGATTTTTAAAATCGTTTGTGAATACAGCCTAATGGTAGGTTAATCTCACTCAATTTGTTTCGGAGTGATTAATATTAGGTACTAGGCATTTATATATTTTTTATCATAGGCCATTGCTTTTATTACTGTAATTTTACTGTAACAAGCCTAATTGGTTTTATGTCTGTTAACTATTCGATCTTCTAATAACTATAAAAATATTTTATAGGATAGTTTTTTGCAATGAATGTACTTGCAAATATTGTAAATGTCCTTTATTTAACTTCATGAATAGAGTTGAATTTTCAACATTTTTTTTTCAACGTTTATCTACAAACAGAGTTAAAAATAGCCTTGTTTGTCAATCTACAGCGCACGGAATAATGTAATGATTTAAATTAAATAAGGGGACAGGGAGTTCCAGGAATAAACTTTATCCCTGTAGAACAATTTAAATTAGCAGTTCAAAGTCAGAGCTGTATTTAAACTTTATCTAAAGCATAATATACAATACAGAGACGGAAATTAAAATACCTGTGACAAGGACTTACAACTCCAAAATAGAGAAATCGTCTAACCACTAAATAACTTACATTTTATACAAATAACACCTATTTTCTATACCTATATATCTTTTTTATACACACATAAGTACTACCTATGTTCAAAGCAATCGTCCTAAAAACTCATCATAAGCTACCTCATCAATTTCCAATCCACGGCTATTACGTACACTTGACCAAATATATCCCACTGTGAAATCAAAGCTACCAATTATGGAACAACGGAAGCAGATAACCCCACATCGTATAGGCAATGATTCCCAATATTTGTCCAAGCTTTTTGTACTAAAAAGCACATTATGGTACCCTTTTGTTGACACTGCTAAGGCGGTTTGCGTGTCGACAGCCAACACAAATATTGTGTCGGCGGCTCCTATGACTCGTAATCTGGTTTAAAACCTTTTCAGTTTTTATTGTTCTTGTGGTAAATATATATGGGAAGCTTTTATCTTGCAATTGGAGTGTTTAAGATCACGCGCGTCACTTCAAGACGTAGATCGATGAATCATACTATCAATAGGTACCATGATTGTGTTTTTAATTTTGTTTGCAATTTTGTCTATAGCTTTTAAGTGTTCAACAAATCAATATTGCTGATGTTATTTTGTAGTAGCGTAGGTATTTAAGTTTTAGTTACTTGCGTCGCACAGAAATAAAAATATTAAAAAAAGAAATATGTAGCTAGAGCCTGAAGCTTCCCAACTAGAAAGTGGTGTTGGCATATTTTCGGAATTCTAGAAAATTCTTTAGAAGTTTCTCTGAAACTTTATATTCAAAATACGATTTTTACTAAACTGTATGTAGGCCACGGTTGTAAATTACATTTATTTTATTCCAGAATTAGGTAGGTAGTTAGGTATGCGTCTAAATTTATATTAAAATTTTGCTTTACGTATACCTACCTACCTATCCTTATTTTAAGCAGGCATATGAAACATCCATGTTCATGGTGCCTGCCGCATTGCAGCTTGTAAACGAATATTTTACTGAATTTAATATGAAAATGGTATCATTTTTTCGGTTTACAATTTACCTAAGTACCTATGGTGGAATTGCTATTAAATTGCTATTTTCCAAATTCAAAATTCAAAAAAGATAAAATGTAGGTAGGTACTGTTCAAGATTGCACACTTATAAAAAGAATCGTTAAATTTAATTTCAGTTACCTTGAATGTGAACTTGAAGCTGTATTTTAAATTTATAATTCATCATCTCAGACTTAAGACCGTTGAATCAATCAGCTGTTTATGACCCATTTATTTGAACAATTCCAATAAAGATCGCATGCAGTCTAAGCGCCCAAGTCTTGCCGAATTTGCGCGTCTTACCTTCATCGAATTCTCAATATATGCAATAAAAAATTCTTTAGAATCGAATCACGTTCCGATGCCGTTCCGCGAATTAAAATCACAAAAAGCGAGAAAAGGACAGCTGCAGCCTCCGCGGGAGAGAACGAGCGACATAATATGCAACATCGCCGCATCCACGCCCCTATAGGAATAAAATTCAAAATAAGATTTCAAAGGAAGTAAAAGGAAAAACAAACAGTCGCGGCGGCTTTCTCTAGTTCGTTAGAGCGAGACACGTATAGTTCCGTTGACTCCGCATGTATTGGTTAGTTGATATGACTTATGGCGCGTATGTTTGCCGCGCGAATTAGCCATTTGGCGCGAATGTATGGGGCGACGCCCGGCGATGCATAGGAACGCAACGGCAATCGAATGAGCGATATACGATTAATTATATCGTGTATAAGTATTAAAGTCACGTATTTTTTCTTTAATACACTGCCAAGAGCCTGTAAAAGCACGATGGAACGAGGCTCGAGGATGCTCAAGCGTATGAATTATATCTCATTATATTTTAAAATATATTTCAATAAATAAAAGCATTTATTATGAGAAAAACGCGTTATGCGGCCATAACGTATAATATTCAATTTGAAGTTGATTGATCGAGATGCACTCAACGCCATCTAGAGGTGAATAGCGCAAACTACGCAGCATTAACGTAGGTAATGAATGCAATTTTAAACGAGTGGAATTCTTTAAATATCGAATATTATTAAATAAAAATTTAAAGCACATTATCATAAATAGAAACTTCATTCGATTCTCAATTATTTACACGTGACAAGCTCCAATCGAGAATATTTTATGCAACGTCACGAATCGATAATTATTTTCACGCGGCGAATTGTACGATAAATGCCTAATGTCTCTATTCACACGCAACATTTACCAATTAAACTAATATCTGTGACCGTGACGAAACGAACAATGGAATGTGGCGCCATCTCTTAACTGTGGAAATTAACTTCTAGTGAAGTGCCTTTTAACTATCGAAATATCGATACTTTAATAAATTAAAAAATATACATTTTTTTTTTCAAAATATGTTATGCTCTTTCTTTTTTTGTATTAACTATATCTATATAATTTTGTTTTTCTCAAAATAATGTGGTTAAATTTAAAACAAAAAATCTGAAAACGCAGTCACAGCCAAATTTGATGATTTAAAAAGAATTATGACACAAGTGTGTTGCTAAATCCCTACATTAAAAAGAGGGCAAGTAGTCCTTTGAAGGCGAAAACAGACCCTGACGCAGGGCTCTCAACATAAAGAGGCCATTTTAGTAGTTCACAAACTGGGAGGTGCACAAACTAAAATTTATCGTGCGACTAGATTTATTTTATATTATGGGTAGGTATAAATATGCGTGTTACCATATAAATATATGGTAACACGCCTAAGAAAACAGTTTTACGATGAAAAAATATTTTCTTATATAATATGACAAAATATTTCACATCAAAACTAGCATGCGTAAGAACACAGTTATTAATAAGAGACAAATAAAGACGTATTCACATTCAAAAGAAATATTAAAAGAAAGTTGCATTGAAAACAATTACGCATAACAATATATCAATACACGATCGAACCTCACGCCCTCCTCGATTAAATACTCGAACAAACTCTATCGTACATTCGAACTGATAAATAAAAACTATCGACAGACCACCGTGCATCCCGATTAACATATTAATACGATGTCCAGCCGTAAAATAAAGAAATTGGACGGGCAGATAAAAGGTCTGTAATTAAGAGGAACGCACACTCGTATTATAATTTCCCGTGTTATCGTCTATCAAATGGCCCCGTCTAGCCGCTTCGTTAGATCAATTCTTTATATTTTATAACGTTATTCAGTCATATTGTAACTTATTCGTTTTTAAACTATTTTTTTAGTTGTTGGTGATTTTAGTGTTTTTTATGGTGTAGTCACGGTTTTTGTTTTGGATGGTGATTTATTTTGTGTTTAATTAAAATATTTTTTTACACTGTGAAATCCATACGCTAAAGTGAAGATGTAGAAATTAGAGCTTAAGTTTTCTAACTTTAATTAAATATTAAGCAACTAATTTCTATGTGCCCCTCGATCATAGAGGAAAACTGGCTTTTATTCCCGGTGAAATGCTACAATAGAAAATTCTGCTTATCCGGGCATACACGGAAAAACAAAAACGACCAGTGAAAAGGTGTAAAATAAACATTCCCCTTTATTATGTAGTACAAAATTTAGTCAGTCAAAATATACAAATTTATTATAATTTTCTGCGAAACATTTATATCTCAGTGTGTTTTAAATAAACGCACATTTTCGCTTCATTAAACTCAAACGTTTTTACTCTTACCGGATTATAGCTTACACCATCTTAACGCGTGATTAAATCATTAATATTGATAATTAGAGTGCAAGCCATTAATCTCACTCATGCTTCTGTAATTAATACTTACGTATTTGTTACTGTACTAAAGATACACTGTGGTTATTGAAAGCTTGAAGTTATATAAGAAAATGAATAAACTACATCATCATAATATGCTCATACTAGCTTTAAGTCCGCGGCTTCGCCCGCGTTTTCAAAGAAAAACCCGCATAGTTACCCTTCCCGTGGGATTTCCGGGATAAAACCTATCCATAGTTATAGGTTATTAAGCTGTTACGGAGAAAGTATTATTTCATGAAACTTAATTTTCATTTAATATTATATGTATTGAAAAAAATAAAGTATTTATTACTATAATTTATAGATTAACCATTTCTTAACAATTTTTTTTGCAAGATTTCCTTCAGCTATGAATTAATTGACGTTAAGTGGTTAAATAGTAACGCGCCCGCACGTTCAGATTTCATCAAATTAGATTTAATTGCTTTTAATGTGGACAACAATCAGTTCCTTCCTAATTACTTAGTACGAGGTTAGGAATAAATAAATTAACTTCTTGGATGTCACGAAGCAATTTAAGGAATCTATTGTATAGTTTATCTAAAGGAGAAATTTATTGCTTAATTCATTTTTATTATGAAGAATCAAAGTTATATTCTTGAAAGAACATTTAAGATTTTGATATAATTATGTAAGTTATTTGTATATTTTACTTTAATATGTATATTATTTTTATTTTTTATTGCGTTTAAATTAACTGACTCACTCTACATATTTGAATAGATATAATGCAAATGGTTAGGTTAATATTAGGATAAAAACGACAATAAAAATGTTAGATATAGAAATATAAAGTAGGTAAATAATAACTAATGGCTGGTAAGATCTGAGATACGAATTTTATAAGCCGTAATAAAGGCCCTTAAATGCAGGTAAATCTGCACACCTGCTAACGTTTTTATTATATATTTGTACAGACGGCTAAGTGGTTATATAAACATAAATAAGGGAAAAAATCAATTAGACTAATTATTTTTTCATACAAACACATATATTTACGTATTCGAAAATATTACTACATAATATTTACACAAGTAATTTCGACAATTCGTTTACACCTGGAATAATTTAAATATTTGGTTCCAATGTTATTCAACACCTTATCCGATTCATTGTTTTAGATAGTACCTATAATTTAAGTAAAAAATGGTTAAATTGTGCCGTAATGAAATGATAATTCTATTAAACTCTATATCCACTAAAACAGTCTTTCTATTTACGTTAAAAATAAAATACCTATATACACACACATAAAGCCAATAAAACCACTCTACATAGGTACATACTCTAGGTAGAGTCCAAACAGATGAAAACCTTGAAAATTGATTTACAAAGCACATACTTATCACTTAAGGTTGCGCCTAGGAATCTTAACCACGGTTTTGCATACAAATAGATATTGTACCGGCAACCACAATGGATGCACTTATCTAGATTATACCTTAGCAGAATTACAATGTGCATGTGTGACTTACCTGTCTTCATTAGGAGCCATGTAAATGATTGAATACATAATATTCTTGAGAACGCAGCCGCTCTAGACTCTACATATTTATAAAGAAAAGGTAGAGACGAATTAAGCGCATAGAAACTCTATGCAATACCTACCCATGTGCTCTACAACTCTAGAATATAGAGCCTATAATATTCTAAAAGACAAAATATGCTTTCCAGTGATAGAGAGCATTAATAATAACAAACAAAGATATCGGACTAAATAATAATGCATCAACACAAATGTAGAGTCATATTGTAATATTGTTTTACAAGTTTTACAAATGACAAATAAGTAACTTTACTTGTAAACGTTAGTAATGTAAATTACTTGCATTTTATTACACTTTTTCTTGTCCTAAACATTATTGATTCATAACCCTGAAAGAAAAATTCGTCGCTTCCGCATTAAAAACTAAAATGATGCAAGTATCATTGCTACTTATTACGGCGGGGTCGCGTAATGCCCCGTAATTTGCTCCGCGGCGGGGTCACCACTGTTATTACGGAAACCAAATTTATTTAACCCTGACATTACTAAGTATTTACAATACTTTTTTCGGAGTTTTATTTCGACGTTTTTATGGGGTAAAGTTTTCCGATTAAAGTTGTAGGTATAGTGAGATTATAGGGTTTATATGTGTTTAATTTTATTTTATTGAAATTTGTAATTTTATAATTTTAATTGTAAGATTTTATCATAAATTTTGCAAAAATGTCGCAAAATTAAAAGGCTGTCGGCATTTGGAAAATAAATCAAACATCAATAACTCAATAAGTAACAGTATTATCACGTATTATACAGCTCTACATTTCACATTCATATTTATATTTAGCACAATAACAGTAGTTACATTATCCTTGGGATTATAATTGTCTAATTAAACCGATATTAGACAAATCTAATTCGTTGCATAGTTATCGTAAAACGCGATAATCATTGCAATACTTAGCGTAAGCAATAAAGGGCTAATTTCCCATAACTACCATTCGTAAGCTAATTTAACAAATGACTAATGTTTCGTTTTATGATTTGAGCGAATTTGAACTTTAATGCCATGTAGGAAATTGTGTGATATTTTACATAAATTGCATACATTTCACGTCTGCTATACAAACCATACCGATAGCGCCATCTAGCGGAGTTTATGTGAATCAAAAGTTTGCAAACGAGTAAGGTGTTTAACTAACTTTTTTCTTTCAAATATGTTTCGTTAAATGTTTTATAATAGAAAGTTTTTTATCGGGTTTTTGTAAGGTTGCTTTTGTTAATGCTTTAAAGACTGGCGAAATCAATCCATGAAACTTTTATACTTACTAAAAAAATGTTTTACGAAGTATTGAACTAAAAAAAAACACTTCAGAACTTTTGATATGCTTTATTATTTATTCGTAACTATACATAACATCAAAAGTTACTGGATAGAAGTCGAATAATAGAAATGATGGTAAAGTTATACAAATATTTTTTAACTAGGTAGCGTACATCAAACATTTACATTTTGTATAAGGTTCCAATGACCGTGCTCCATATTATTAATTTTAGGGAACTATATTTTCTATCACCAAAATTTATATTTGTCATCAAGTTGTATCACCTAATAAATAGATCTATAACCACGAAACAGTGGCGGTACGTTCATACAAGCCGAAAAGCCCGGCTTGCCTTAGAAATTCGCTACGAGATAGGAAAATAACCAAATTCACGTTTGAATATTCGCGCGCAATGAGCAATTCATAATTTGCTCCGAAATTCAATGAAAACTCACCTACAATATAATATTATATAATACGCCTAGCATAAAACAATGACGAATTCGAGTAAACATTTTAATTTCATCCTTCTTCCTATCAGAATAAGGTCGTACCTTTTATTTTGACGTTACAATCTAAATTGGATGGATTATAACATGTAGTTGTCTCGCTTGCACGCGTGGGCTTTTACCGGGCTTTGCGCTCATCTCTTCTAACGTATGAAATTTCGTCTAAGTAGCTACATACCTAGCTATAGAATTCTATAGCAATCAGTATGGAGAATAATGCCCGGCTTTAACAGTGTGAAGATAGTTACGATTGCGCGAACGAACGTCGTGAATATTATTGTTATTAGGTATAGTTTGTTTGAGCGGGTGATTATATCGGTGTAATTTAGGTTATGTTTTTCGAATTTTGTGATAAAATGAGTGTCGCGACAGCAGATTGTGTTGTAAATTGTGATGGTTTGCTTTGTGCTCAGCGGGGGAAAGGTAAACTCATTAAACTTTACTGAAAAACATCAATTAATTTCTTCATAAAAACCAACTCCCGATTTGTGCATTACCCAAACAGTTAGTCACTTATACGAAATTTTAATTAAAATATGTTTACGAATTAATCGACTTCATGAATAAGAATTGCTTAGAAGCCCCAGCTGTTGAAACTTGCACATTTGGTACTTGGTAGTTATGATTTCTGCTAGTAGATATAAGGTACCTAGTTCTTCCACGGAGCGTGCTTTCTCATCGTTAAATCGAATTCATAGGTACGTATTTAAGAAATACACAAGGCCAAGAACGCCTTATTGAATTATCAATAATTGAAAGTTGTTAGGTAATTGAATTCTAAAACAATCACCTACTTTCTTCCGATTCCGATGTTATAAAATCTTTCCTTCAGAAGATCGCCGTTTTGAATTATTAGAATATAAATGATCTGTTCAATTTTATTAATAATATAATGTCATACAGTTTAATATAACTTATCGATTTTAATGATAATCGTTTGACTCAACTGTTAGCGGGCGCGCGTGAAAATTTAGAAGATTTGATTCGGTAATTACACAGTATAGGTACCTTAGGAAGGTTTCTAATTCAAGAAAAGGGTACCCAGCAAAAACTTTGAAAACTTTGGGCTTGCCCAGTCCTTACACCCTAGGCACGCCACTGCCACGAAATATTTTCGTTCTCAGATAAACAAAAATTGTTCCCAGGTATGAATTATCAAATTAATGTTAATATATGTGTAAAATAAGAGATCGATAACCAATAAAATTATATTGCATTACATGAATATAAACTTCGTTCTTATAATAACAGTTTTGTTACTTAAATAATAGCTCTGTGCTCAGAATAGTAGATCTGTCACCAAATAAATCGATTATCGATCCCTGACTGCGACTCCTTTTTATTTGATATTTTGTCACCAATACAGTAGTAACATTTTATTTCGTTCAGATATTAAATTAATAGTATTCGTTACCAATTTAATACATCAATTTATAATTTTAAAGAAAAAATGATCAAAGGGGCGGAGACAAATTGGCGCGCTTTAAAAATTGATTATTTTAACTTTAATTAAGTGTTTTATCTACAATTATGCTAGCCATAAGCCAGCTATTAAACCAGAGCTGATTATTCAGTGGTTATTATTTTTAAGAATAAATATTGATTATTTTAACTTTAATTAAGTGTTTTATCTACTATTCTGCTAGCCATAAGCCAGCTATTTTAAACCAGCGCTGATTGTTCAGTGGTAATTATTTTAAACAATAAATATTGATTATTTTGACTTTAATAATTGTTTTATTTACTACTCTGCTAAAAATTGTATTTAAATATAATTTATACTACCAGTGGAAATTTAGAACCTTGGGACAAAACGATGATGACAACCCTAATTTTTTATTTGAACTTAATGCAATTTTCTAGTAACATAATATGATTTATTGGTGATCTCTTTAAATTAGTTTGCTTAAATACTTATTAGGACACACCTATTATAATACATACAAAAACATTTATTTGGTACTAGACCTTATATCTCAGGATTTTAGGTGATTTATTGTGGAACTGATTTTGCATTGTTTGGTGACTACATTTTGGTGACAGATCTACTATTTTGAGGACAAACCCTATTATTTAAGAAACACAAAACTAATTAAATTGGTGATAGCTTAAATGATACCCTTAATTTTATAACACGTACAAAATTACATTGTATTTCTCCTCAACATGTACAAAAACACCCCACCTTAATATCCTGAGAAAAATACACCATACATTTTCCCTTTCCTAAATACGACCAAATCCAATCCCCCAACAGTAACAGCCATGTACCATGTACATACCACAAACGCTAAACCGCTCGATCAAGTTCCTAAGCTGTCTCAAGTGTGTTACGCAGACGATCCTGAACAAAATTACATTACACATTTCTCCTTTCCTAAATACGACCAAATCCAATCCCCCTACAGTAACAGCCATGTAGGTACATTGTACATCCCCACAAACGCTAAGCCCCTCGATCAAGTTCCTAAGCTGTCTAAAGTGTGTTACGCAGACGATCCTGAACTCGATGCACAAGTACCAGCCCCGGTTCCACCTGGTCCGGGCGAACGACATCCTCAAGCTGCCGTACTCCACCTTCAGGACGTATGTCTTCAAGGAGACAGAGTTCATCGCGGTCACCGCTTACCAGAATGAGAAGGTATGATGTCACTGTACATGTTATACGTCATGTGTTTTTTTACTAAGAAGCATTTTTTTTCGTCACTGTTACACGTACCTATCACGTGTCATGAATGATTTTTGAATTAGGGACATTTTGATGTTCTTTTTTTTTAGTTTTCTGTAGGGGAACTTTGCCAGTATCATATTTTAGAATTTTTATATCTCCTAGTTGACAAGCTTAAAAATATTGTACGTAATAGTATCTAGATACTAAGTTTGTGTTTTATTGGTATACTCAGATTTGAAGCTTTCCCTAATGAATAGCAAGTTTGGTAGAATAAATTTAAAAACTAACGTTTAAAATTTAAATTTCGCTTTGATTTTGGGGAAACATATTTAATATTAATTAATGAAGTGGCAATAAGGACAAAATTATTTAAACTCTATTCAGTGTCGCATATGCTTCTTTAATAAACCTATAGAGTAGTATAAGTTAATTAATGGAATTCCAAATATTGCACCCAGAAGCATTCACCATAAGTTGCCAACCTTAAAAAAAGTATTCAGAACTTTTGGATATGAATATCAAACAAACAAAAAAAAGTCCAAAACAATCCTGCAAATAACATTTTACCTTTTACAAATATGAACCGCCACCATTATAACTTAGTTTACCTTTTCGTAATATCAAAATAAGTGAAATATAAAGAGGAATGAAACTTTTATTTTCTCACAGATTACGCAACTGAAAATCGACAACAACCCGTTCGCAAAAGGTTTCCGCGACACGGGCGCGGGGAAAAGAGAAAAGAAGTAAGTATTTATACCGCGTTCTATACGATTATTTAATAAAAAACTAAAAAAACCACGGTTGAAACTCACTTGACGTTTAATTGAAGATCGCTTTTCGAGATAATTAGCGGTTCCTCACTACTGCGACACAAGTAGGTACAAGCCTTAAAAACTAGCAGTTAAAATCAAGTGATTTTAACCAAGGCCCATTACTAGTTCTCTCTCTAATAAATATTTATTTTTAAAAATAACAGACTTGACTTCGTATAATTTGATACATTCGTAAATGCGGATAAACGAGAGGTTTATAAAAAGTAACTAGCAAAAAGCAGAAATTAAGTCTCGTTTCGTAATTTGGGTACATTTTCTAGGGCTTGATAGAGACATTCTAAAGTGCGTTCCTTTAAACTGAGTATTTTGAATGTTGAAGGGTAATCAACCAAAGTTGTGATGGTTATAAAAGTCTTATTTACCTTGCTGAAAAAGAAAATTATTGTATAACTAATAGCACGTTCAACATAATATTCATATTTAATAATAACAAATTCAGGAATTTACTACAAGCATTTTAGTTAATGTCGTGTTTGTTCACAAAAATAAGCATTTATTAAATCACGTCCCTGCGTCGCATTTACAACGAGCGTTAGAATTATTGCTGCAAATGAGCGGCAATAAAGTGAGCCGTAGGTGGTAAACATTCAAAGATTAATGAGGGCACAGCCGTCTACAATTTAACTAAAGTTAACAACTAACGAAATTAGTCCGCTATCTGTGAATCTCCTCAAATTAATTAGGGCAAGAACGTTTCTGAACGCACCGCTAACACCGACGACGAAATTCAAATTAAACCAATCCGGCGCCTCCTTATTCATGTTCGGGATTTAAACATGGCGGGTAACGTTCAAAATGGTGGAGTCATTCGACTTGGCGCTTTTTCCAACGTCTTTAGCGTGCGAGGGAGAAAATTGGATTTCCGCGATAAAATCAGCTTTAGACTTTTTTCACCGCATAATTTGATAGCTCACCGCAGTGGGAGCTTGCGGTTCCGCTTACTTATTTGAATTTCAACGAACAAGAACTCAATTAGTGTGAGCTGTGAGATTATTAAGATGAGGCGAATTGACAGATCTGGTTTTGTACTAATAATCCAATGGTTCGAACTCGCTACTTCTGTACTGAGCTGGCACAAATTTTAAATGAGATTCATTAAAACATAATGCGATCATGTATCAAACTTTTATTTCTCACTAACTGTGTATTTGTCGCAGCTCTTTAACAGTCTTACAGTATCTTATACATATTAATAGCGTTTATTGTTAAAACTTAAAATTAAACTGCATAAATTTGCTAAAATGCAAACATAACGGTAGCTAATGGCCCATTAGGATCCTTTGGCTTTGTTGGCACATATTTATTTAACGTTCAGGAAGGCATCTTTAATTCGCTTACACAACATTTTACACCGGAATTGTCGGGCCACAGCTTCCAAATTAAAGGGCATACACGGCCGGACACCGGAAACTCGTCTTTTCAAAATGGCCGTCGAGCCGGAAGCGCGGGAAACGTGAGCGTTTTGATAAACGCCACGTGAAAAGCCGGGACACATGCCGCATATTTCAACGTTCCCTTTGTATTATTTACTCTATGGTTTAGCAGTTAGCTGGGAACGGCTGAAATGTGAATTCATTGCAATTTTATTTTATGCTAAGTATTCTTACTTGACGGTGTTGAAGTCAATATACACTTTATGGCATTGCTTCAAATTTGATAGGTTATTTGTATTTCTTAATAACTTTCCTGTTTAAATTACACGAAACTATTAATTTCATAAGTAATTTCTTTTATAAAGAGTTTCTGCTTTATTCAAGGATTTTTATCAAGACTTTTAACTTTTATTCTAATTCCAATGTGTACATTGACCAAATGAAGATTAAGAAATCATCAAATTAATAACGTAGAGCCATAACAGAAAGTCTATTCCAAATATAACATTTTCAATTTTATCGAAATGAAATAACTCTTTTCACCCAAACCATTATACAATTACATCAATAAATCCAAACGATAACGCTCCTAACAATATCGTCTATAAATTTAAAAGAAATCAAAACAAGTATTGTTAAATGTATCATCAAAAATATGCTCGATAAATTGCGGCGAGGGTTGCATCATCTCGAGAATAAAAAATTCGGTAAAATTGCTAGGAGCTGGCAACCCCGCGCTGGTTTACATTGTAACGTGAACACCCTAATGCCAACAGTTTAAGTTAGGGTTACCATCAACAGTAATAAAAACGATTTCATAATTTTTATTATGATCCACACTAATTGACTTTTACATTTCAATAATGCTTGCGTATTAAAAATTTAAGAAAGGCATAAAAAGACATGTCAATAAAAGCGTATGAAATGACCACTTACAATATGAATTTTCCATATAATATTAGGCCTCAACTCTCAAGTGCCATTTTCTATTCCACTGGGTACTTATATTCCCATTTAAAGTCAGTTGACTATAATAATTATATCTACAGTATCAATAGTAAAAAATAGTTCTTTACTGTAATACGGTATGCATTTTGAAATGTTACTTGAATACTTCATATTTCAACGTATTACAATTTGCAGACACATCAGAATTAAGAATGTGACTCTCCATACATTTCAGAGTCAGATTCGGCTGCTAGTTATCAAATTCTAAGTCTATTCTTTCTCAACCAATTTATTTTTTAATTATTAATTAAAAAACAAATAACTATTTGTTTTTCCTACCATATTGAAAAGTTCATTCAAATTCAACTTAAACTTTTCTCTCAATTCAAGAATTTTCAAAGTAAAAAACATTCACCATTTAAAACGAAACAAAACCAGCCCTGACCACAAAGGGTGGCTAAATTAAATTCTATCAGGCAATGAGATGAGTTAATAAAATGAATTTAGTAGACCCCAGTAATCAGGCGCTTGGTGTTTGGGGAACAAACAATGCACAATAAACTTTTACAGAAGGTAAACTTTAAGACAATTGACAGTGTTTTGCGATGATTTCTCGCTACGGATAAGTTTGAAATTCAATGCCAGGTTTAATTGTTCTGAACGTTTTGGCTTTTCTCAACTTCTGTTTTTTATCTATTTAAATGTTTTGCGCAAGTCACGTACTTAGTGTCTTTTATAAAATTTCTAAAAATATAATGACTACATACAAGAGACTGTACGTAACTTTGCGTTCTCGTATAATACTAACTGTGAATACGAACTGATAAGATTAAATATTGCAGAAATAATTTTAAATAACTTTAACGTTTATTTTCATTTCGCGTAAACAACAACTTCTTTACGGAACGCTTTCTACCGATACAACCCTCATTATATTATTTTTTTTTAACAAATATTCCTTAAAAAGTTAAAATTGTCTCAAAATATATTATTCCCTGCGTGTCCTTTAAACGAGTCGGTAATTTTGACACTATAAGCAAAAAACAGACGAAAGGGCGCGACAGACGAGGTAGGTTTCCTCACTATCATTAGGAAATGATTAACCTTTGGAGGGTCGCGGTGGGCCATTAACCAAAATGTCAACCGCTTGACACCCCTTCTTGATACGATGGCATTTTTAAACCCACAACAATGTATGCAAAAATATCCGATTTAGTTCCTAATTTTTCGATATAGAAACTTTAATGATTTCATACGCAGCTAGGTATATTCCTTGACTCTACCATCTACCATCATACAGTAAAATAATTTCAATCAATTACCCGAGACAAATTTGGCGCCCACCTTCGAATTTGAAATGACATTTCTGATCTCATTCCGTGAGTTTCAACGTTCATTCACTCCACAAAGTATAACTCAAAATGACAATATTTACGACGTCCCTAAACACGATAACTGAATCTTAACTGCACTAATTTACTAAACGTCGTCGCAATGATAAAACTTTATTATAACATGCGAGATTGCAAGCTTAAGTTTAACGTTCGACATGATTCAACTTTTTATAAGATATTATTGAAGTAAAACTTCTTTAGGCGCGACTAGGGAGTAACTCAGATTTTTTTTCTGACGGAAGTAACGCTTACTATAGTCTGTGTAGTTTCCGCCATTTAAAAATAATAATTCTGATTGGTTGTACACGCTTCTTGACTTATACGCCAGCTAGTGGCAAATATCATAATCAATTAGGATTATTTATTTAAGTTAATATTTAATCATTTCAGTGATATATGTCGTCAACGCCAAAGAAGTTTTACTTCAATCGCGCGTAAAGGTTACACGCACACACTTTTTTTTTTTTCTTATTTATAACGTAATCCAATTTACCTTCGATAATGACAGGACGTAAAGAAATCTGCGTAGTCTGGTCAAAATTTATAAACTCGTAATAGGTATGTTTTTATGAATTGCACATTTTCTATATACGGCAATTAAAGTTTTATTTAATCAATGAATTTATTTTCTTATGTTTGTACAACTATTGCATAAATATATTTAGCAATGTGTTAGAGTTAAAAGGAAATATTAAAAATCAATTTTACATTGCTTTAACGCAAATATACGCAACAATTTAAATCATTGCCAATATTAAATCAGTTTGAGAAATGTAGGTATTCTAAATAAATATAAATAACCTACTACCACTTATTGGAAAAGTTACAAGTAATACATGCAAACCTATTGTATTTATTTTATTTATTTGTTTAGAAGTAGAAACAATATTGTCACAAGAATTTAATGTATTTTCTTTGTGGAAGTTTACATTTCCTCTTGTGTCACTCACACAAGCTCTTTAACGGTATCTATTATTACTATTGATCTAAAGCTAGCTGTAAAAGTGGAGGTCTTTTTAAACGATTGTTTGATGTATAAAAAAAAACATTCTTTGTGAAAAATATAATTTTATTTGAAGATTATTTTACTTTTCTACTACAACGAAAAAGAGCTTTAAGTTCGGCTTCGGGTTTGGTTGCGTGGTCTGCATTTTATGGAGGCAAAATTATTGAGTCTTCTGTGATCTGAAAAAGTAAATTAGAAAATTAATAATTA
>CAJQZM010039308.1:0-14622 GCA_907164665.1 Colias nastes | reverse complement strand
GGGTTCCGTTTTTGCCATTTTGGCTACGGAACCCTAAAAAAACATGGGTCGATGCTACAAACAAACACAATATTTTAAACTAATTGTTTTGACCAAATACCAATATCCCGAGAAATCGATGTTATATTAAAAATAACACTACCAAGCTTTTATTAACATTATTTTTAAAATCTTTACGAAAAATTATGTCGACAGTTCAAATCGTATTGCATGTGACAAAAATTTACCCTTTCTATGAGTCATCTGAGACATCACAAAAATTTCCACGCATCGTTAAATTTTGCGACCATACGAGATGCTCAGAACTGGTCTAACAGGTTTATTATAATTAAATATAGTATGCGAGATCGTTGACCCACCTAAATCTGTATGTTTATCTTTAAAGTGCATATCCAGATGTGCATCCTCCTTTGGTTTTAGCTATTTTGAGTAAAATCATCTATAAATTAAATTGGTTGAGTTGAGAAATAAGTATTTATCGACGACCAGTGCAAACTGAAAAATAATGCACAAAAATAGCAATGTATATCGGAAAAAAATATAAAAACTATCTAAGTAATATTTTGTGAAATTATCCATATGATGTTCAATTACCACTTATCATCAGGTGGCCCTCCTGTATTAACTTCTGCTAGCATAGTCTTTATTGTTTTATCATCTTTCTTTTACTTCGTAGTTTCAAAATTCCTTAATTATAGTAGACACAGACAACAGCTAGTATGTCGTTCACGTATTACCGGTGATTCATATACAATGGTAGGTGGAGTACCGGACGTTCGCATTGCCGCAAATTGCGTCCCTCCCGGCCGATGTGCGCAGCGATCCTGTTTTATTTGTTATTTTTACTTCATTCGCGTAACATTCCTACTAATATTATAAAATATGCCAAAGTTTGTCAGGATGGATGTATGTGTGTATGTTTGTTACTCTTTCACGCAAATACTACTTAACCGATTACAATGAAATTTAGCACACATATAGAGGGTAACTTGGATTAACACATAGGGTAGGTTTTATCCCGGAAATCCCACGGGAACGGGAACTATGCGGGTTTTTCTATTATTTTAAAATAATCCTATATAAACAGACAAATATATGGACAATACAAACATGCCGTGTTAGAATAATTTGCCTATTTGGATAATACTAGGTACATTTTACACAGGCAGACAAGACATATTATTTTGTAATATTTTATCTCAGCTACAATTCATTTTTGAAAATGGAATCTTTGGCTAGTCTCTTTGGGTAATAAAAACAAATATTTTGATAACAATCTCCGTGGTCTACTACCACAAAGGTTCAACAGAAAAATATAACAAAAGTGCAAAAAATGCTGGCTAGTTAGAATAACTGGCTGTGGAACGTGTCGGCGTTGAAAAAAGAAAAACTTGTGAAGAAAGTTTATTATAGACCGTACTTGATAAAGTTATAAAAACTAAGAGAAAGGTAAATATGATTTTGATATCCGATAAACGTGTAATCTGGGTTGTTATATAATTTGAATAAAATGCCCACTGCATTTTATTCGTCAATTTTTGCTTGAGTTAGGAAAGGATTATAGGGAATATAAAATAAACAGACCATAGAATTACAAATTGTTCTCAGTAATTATTAGTCATTCTACAGAAATTATTTCGTCACGATGACCAGTTCGATTTAGCTGAAAATCATTAATGAACCAAATTCTCCATGTTAAATTCTACAGGAAAAGTTAACTTTTTCCTCTGTATATATTTACTAGAATTCTAGCATTCTATTTATACATTACTCTCAATATTAAGAAGACTTACTGCAGCAGTATGATACATATTCCTATACAAGGCATACAAAATGACGTGTGTCATAGATGTAAGGAAAAAAATATTAAAAAGGTTTTTTACCCATTTCGTAAAGGATACATTAGCAAAGTGTTGCATTTAATCGACTTGTTGAATCCAAATAGATAATTAAAATTTATTGAATATACAGATCTTTTCATTAGAGAAAAAAATACTTCTTTTGTCCCAGTGATTGCTGAACTGCAGTGATGTTTCTCGAAGTCGCAAGACGACCAAACTACCTTCAAAATTAACTATGACAAAAATTGTACAAATTGTGTAAAGCCAAAAGCCGGACAGTGATAATGCGTAATCCTTATCATATATTAGTTCACTCCTAATACCGTGTGATAACATAATCTGACTTATCAACACCGTATCGGACATCAACTGGCAGTTCGAGAAAGTTCCACGATGGTGATATCTCTAAGGAACTGGATCAGGTACTTCATTGGCGTATATTTCGCGTTCGTTTGCCTCTATCTTGTGTGTCAACTGATACCTTTCGAAAATCGGTGAGTGATATCATCCTACTAGTGTTATATAAACTCGAGTTTAATAACTTCATTAGAGCTGTCTTCGTACCATGATGTCTTACAGCAGTAGTATTCTACCGTATAGTATTCTACAGTAGCACTACCTATACTTATATGTAGTTTGTCTAGCGCCATCACATTCCCACACTGGAAATAATACTCCTATGAGACATCATGGTAAACCCCCGGGATGTAAGTTGCCACTTGCCACAAATTGTATTGTGGATGATCCTACTTTTTACTGGAAATATACCCATTTAATTAAGGCTTACGCTACAGCGTGTTCTTTTGCGTACTTAAGTGTTATTATACATACATATTCCTTAAATCGTTACAATATAGATCTATCGAATGTAAATATTATATTTTATAGCTATAAATGCAGTGGAATGCAGGTGAGAGTGATTGGGATAAAGCCAAATTTCGACCGAAGGGCGATCTAAGTTAGTACATAATTAATCGACTAACGATTTCGTCTACTACCTACTTATTTACCATTACCATTTCAATAACAAACCATGCAAATTCGAAAAGCAGATCATAATTTTAATATTGAATCTTGTGAATTTACCCTAACCCAAAATCCAAACTGCGTCTTTTGATTGTATCAGTCTTAAATAAGTGCCTACTCATTTTTGGTTAAATTTTGTACAGGACCAATGAAATGTTCCGAAGCTTGCGTTTGACATTGACATTGAAAGGAAAACACAGGGGCCAAGGTTGCCCAAAATCCAAATGCGTTACACGCCGGATCACGGAAATTCCGTGACTAAAGCAATTTTGATATCAAATTATGCTCGCAAATCGATATCATTATGAGTACACGAACACAAAATGCGATGTAACTTTGTGGCGTGATTATTTCTATAAATATTTTCTATCTATAGGAGAAATATAAAAGTTAGTCTAATGTATTTTTAATAACTTTCTAAACAAAAAAGTATGAAGCAAACTTTTGTTAACTAAAAGAAGTCAGAAATAATTATTTTCGCGATATGCTAGAACAAAAATAGATTTTATTCCGTTCGAATAAAAATTGTCAATAATGTACCTAATGTATCTGAAAGATCTGAAACTAAATTAGTTACATACAAATATTATGTCAATTCTTAACCTCATTTTATGAAGTTGGTAAAATGATACAAGTATTAAGCGAAGCGCGTAAGCTTTCAATGCTATCAATAAGCTTTAAATTACAAGTGCGCGGGAAACACTGTCGAGTGTCGGTCGTTCAATTTTATTTTTACGCGCCACTAAATACCGTTATGCAAGGTCGCGGGCCTCTGTCACTGCCAAGGCCTTCCAGAATCTTCATAGCCTCATAAACAACGCCAACTTTTTTTTTTTCATCATAATCTACACTTCCAAAAATATTAGGTAATTTGTTTTGATTTATGAATGAACTGAGCATAGACTACGTTTATGTACTTACCTTTAAAACTTTTATGTTCTTAATTCAAAATATTATAAGTTGATAAATAAATATAAGAAATGGTTAATAAACTAAAATAACACGGTAATTATAAAATAAATCCTCAGTAATCTTTATATTATGCAGAACAAGTAACATAATAAGTAAGGGTTTTATTTTTATGGCTTCCACACCCCTAAGCTCGAACACTCTGTTTATAGGTCAGGAATGTAAGGTCAAGGACGTTTTATTCAAAGGTTTTTTAAGTAAACAACCACACACCATAAAAAGTTGTTGTAATAACAAACTTTAGCGTATAAAAATATCACAAGTATAAAATATACGGAAAGGTAGACTTTATCGGTGGAACTTTAGAAATTTAAAAATGTGAATAGTCAATCCGTCAAACGTCAACTTCATGGCATAAGCCGAATAGGGATGTTACTCTAATTGGTTACCGGAATTATTTAATTTATATAGAATCACATACTTAGTATCGATTTTATTTTTCGATTGAAGTTATCTTTCACTTGTTCGTAAACAAAGTATAGTTTCTAACTATAAAAATACATATTTAATATAAAAAAATCATGTCCAATAACGTAATGGTATTAAAAAAAAGACGGGTTGCACACTGGAAGTGAAAACTTGATTATTAACGTTACGCTTTTTCGATCAGGTCACGTGTCCTGACGCGAGTTTAAGATTTTATACCCATTACAGAAAAAGTGCTCAACGCCGCTAAAGAAGTTTTCACTTCAAAAATGCTGCAGTTAATAAAACATGAAAAGTTGTACCTATTCCGATTAGGAAATAGCCTATGTATAACAAATACCTAACTTTAACATTCACAACAAGTTTAAAATTAATTTTTGAACGTTACTGATCCATTAAATGTGGTCAGTTTGTACCTATCTATTTTTTAAGAAATATCGACATTATCACAGCCAATTTTTTGATACGACAATGGATTTGGATTCTTTCCAATCGTACCTTAATCACTCTAATTTCGTCCCATGAGATCGTATTAGACTTATAATTCTCAAGAAAAAAAATGAAGGAAATATTTAAAATAAATGTAAATATAAAAAAAATATATGTTTTTTTTTTATAAACTAGGTGTTTAAACAACATAGTAGTTTCAAATAAAAATACATACCTAGTTCAAAAATAATATTGCCTAGGTATCCCATAACTTAAAAAGTTTTCTACCCCAAAAGTTTGATAAGGGAGCTTCTACCTAGGCATTACAATATTAAGTAAAAGTTTCTCAGGCGCAATTTTGGAAATACATAAAATAATAACGAAAAGATAAAAACCCGTTCTTATTTCTTGGTGATATGGTGGTGGCGGAATGAAGCACATAAAATACTGACAATATGAATTAATATTGATAGCAGATCTTAGTAGCTTGTAATTCGATCCTTTCATTCATATGACAATTATCGGGGATCGAACAACGATTAATAGAGTAAGTCTGCAATAAGCAGTCATTGTGCATCTCAGCAAGGCCAAGGCCACCAGCGGCAGGGCTGCGGTGCGGGCAGCGGGAGGCAATAGGCTTAACGTTCAGCGCACTGCCGTACCAACAACCATTCTACACCTCGCAGTCGACTCTGACGGTTGTACTAGTGCAAGGTAAGCGGTAGACAATTTTTAATTTATCCTACCGCCTCTCAATCCTAGGTTCGACTGCATCGCTTTAAGATTTCGATATCAATAACTGAGTGACAACTTAATTCGTTTCAAAATGTGCATCGATAACTTCAAGTGTACTGATTCTGATAAGGTGATAATACCACGGTTCGAAAAGTTCGTGCTACATTCAAATATACCGCGCTAAGGTAACTAGTGCCATCGAAGAGCGGTAGGTTTCCCTCCGAAAAGTTTTGAAGCGGTTCCCGAAGGGCGGGAAGCGTGATCCGCGTGCGTGCGTGCCGGGAATCGATCGGGCCACCCCTCGCCCTCGCCGCTCCCTACACAGACACATTCATTTGGACAAAATATCATTCCATCATTGCATTTAGATTCCTGCGTTAATTTTATTTATTTGCCGTAGTTTTTAGTGATTTAGTGCATGTTTTAGTCACTAGTTTTATCATATAAAAAATTGTGAAAATGGGTGGCTGTGCAACGAAAGAAAATAAAGAAAACAAACCGGCAGATGAATCCGATGGGTGCGTATGTCCGGCCGGCATTCATTTTCAATGCCCGCTGACTAAAGCGATATATTATCCATTATAATATCAACTAGCTAGCTGAAATTATTCACCTAGAACGCCATAAAATCATCTTCTATTGCGATATTCATCAACTAATCATTAAAAATATAGGTATACTTTTGCTAGGAAAATTGCATAAGTGCTTAGAAATAAACTAAATATTATTATTAAAACCTTTTAATGCTTATATCGGAACCTAGTAATTATTACTTAAAATGGTATTTTTGTAAAAAAAACATTACAGAATTTCATCTCAGAGCTCAGCTCATCTTAAAATAATAGTAAAAACGATTTAAAAGTGATTAAAAAATAGATAAAGATTTTTAGAAAAACAGTGATCTAATAGTTTTAATTTGTTACATTGTAAACTAAACGGTATAAAATATACGAGAATTAAAAATTTTAAATCTTGAAATAAAAATTTACATGTGTATGTGTCGGCCCTATCAAATGTATACACTATACATGCATAGGTAGGTACTGGAGCTACGTAATCGAATTTTTCGCGGAACAATGGAGTACTTGTTACTTGACGATGTTTTAACGAGTGTATATCTCAAATTTAAATGAATACAATTAGGTAATAAGAAACTTGCGATAACACGATCGCCAGTACGGAATGAGTGGGAGGCTACCGGCTGCGCGCAGCCAAGCAGCACCGTTGCGCAGTAAGCTTACAAATACGTTCGACTTGCGCGCGGCCAAAGCGACCTCTGCCTAAATTACGTAATTCTACAAAATTTCCAGCTCCTCTTGGGTGTGTTCGAGGAGCTATTGTAGCTTCGGCATTCCGTGTGTGTGACATCTCATAGTTTCCTAGTTATTAGACCCTCTACACCCCATAGTAGACTTAGTTCCGAATCATCATGAATAATTATAAATTGAAAGTCACGATTCCCATTGTGGTTTGTGGCGGTGCTGTTCTTGCGTATTACCTCATAAGACGGTGTGTATTTTTCCTAACTAATCTTTTATAAAATATTCCCATTTGTGACTAGTACTTAACTTTATAATGGGTGGTTTCCATATGATATTTATATTAATAAAAATACCGGAAATATAAAATAAATCTTGGAAAATCCCGTGAAAAGCACATCCCTACGCGCGGTATTTCCCAAAAATTTAAATTTATTTTGACATAAGCATAACTGTCAATCGGTCGATTTGGCGTCAAATATATAATTTATTTCTGTCTAGTTGGTTTTTTATTCGAATAAGTATTATAATTCGTACCTTTTTAAATAAATAATAATTAAGCTAAAAAATGTGTACGAGAGCGACTTGCGCTGCGTTAAAAGCGTAAGAAAATAAAGAATACTCGTGTTCTTTTCAAAATATGCGTTTTTTAAATTTTCATACTTTCTTTTTTTTTACAGGAAAGCAGCAGCTATGGTGGACGCCGCAACTATTGAGAAATTGGAGGCTGGTTTCAGCAAACTCCAGGCTTCCGACTCCAAGTCGTTGCTGAAGAAGTACTTGACCAAGGAAGTTTTCGATGCTCTAAAGAACAAGAAGACCTCCTTCGGATCAACTCTCTTGGATTGCATCCAGTCAGGTTTGTGATTTGTGTTTCATAATAGAAAAATGAATTAAAATTACGTAATTCCGATTTTTATATATTGTAGTGTGACAACTTTCACACATTTTCGCTCTATCGATCGAAAATATCATGAAATATATTTATCAAATAAAACTGATTCACGTTTTAAATTTTTTATTTGAATATAGTTTGAGCAAGCAAGCTTTTTCTTATTTTTATTCTTGTTAAGAAAATATAAATTAATATTTTTTGCAACTGTGAATAATTTTATTTGTATCAGCAATGATGTAAGCACAGGATTAGTATTTATACCTATAAATAATATTATTTGTCATAGATAAAGATTGTTCAATACATAAAAAAGTATTGATATGATGGCAAGCTTTGCTTATCACAACCAGATTAAGCATATAATGCCAATATAATTTTTATACCTACATATTTTAAAAAGGAGCACTATTTTACAATTATACTTTTTTTTACTTTCATGGATAAGATTGTTAATTCCAATAAGAATCTGGTTACATAACATTGCAATAATTTTAATTAAGATTTAAATATTAATTGAATATTATTGTCTTTCAGGTGTTGAGAACTTAGACTCTGGTGTTGGAATCTATGCCCCAGATGCTGAGGCATACACTGTCTTCGCTGACCTCTTCGACCCCATCATCGAAGACTACCACAATGGTTTCAAGAAGACCGACAAGCACCCCCCCAAGAACTGGGGTGATGTAGAGTCCCTCGGAAACTTGGACCCCAACAGTGAATTCATCGTCTCTACCCGTGTGCGATGCGGCCGTTCCATGGAGGGCTACCCCTTCAACCCCTGCCTAACTGAGGCCCAGTACAAGGAGATGGAAGACAAAGTCTCCTCCACCCTCTCCGGCCTCGAAGGTGAACTCAAGGGTACCTTCTACCCACTCACCGGAATGTCCAAGGAGACCCAGCAGAAGTTGATCGACGACCACTTCCTCTTCAAGGAGGGTGACAGATTCCTCCAGGCCGCCAACGCCTGCCGCTTCTGGCCCACCGGCCGTGGTATCTACCACAACGAGAACAAGACCTTCCTGGTGTGGTGCAACGAGGAGGACCACCTCCGCATCATCTCCATGCAGATGGGTGGTGACCTGAAGCAGGTGTACAAGAGGCTCGTGACCGCCGTCAACGACATCGAGAAGAGGATCCCGTTCTCGCACAACGACCGCCTGGGCTTCCTTACCTTCTGCCCCACCAACCTGGGCACCACCGTGCGCGCCTCCGTGCACATCAAGCTGCCCAAGCTGGCCGCCGACAAGGCCAAGCTCGAGGAGGTCGCCTCCAAGTACCACTTGCAAGTGCGCGGAACCCGCGGCGAGCACACCGAGGCCGAGGGAGGCGTCTACGACATCTCCAACAAGAGGCGCATGGGACTCACCGAGTACGACGCCGTCAAGGAGATGTACGACGGTATCGCTGAACTGATCAAAATCGAGAAGTCCCTGTAAGCTTCGATCTCGCTATCAGTATTTTTTGTATTTATCGTTTTTCATAAGTATTGAATGTTGTGGGTTGCCGGGCGAACTAGTCAGCGGCGCCGTAAGGGCGACCGGGCACGCGGGCGGCCCATTATACTGTTTTTCTTATTAAAGTATTTTCTATAAGGAAATGGAAAATAAAGACAGCTAGCATTAAGACAATGATGCCTTTTATTTTATCACCCATTTTTAAGCACTAAAATTACTACGATTTGATCTGCTATAGCTTCAAATATAAAAAGAAAATAGGCAAAGTCGACAGAACTCTGCTATATTGTTATTTTTTATAGTTCATAAATCATTTAACCAGATTAAAGTATTAAGAAAACAAAAAATCATAATCAAGTTAGTTATATTATCTGAAAACTGTTAGGTTGCTGTTAGGCTTCTGATTTAAACTATGACACAAAAATATTTTTTACATAATGAGACCTACCTATGGCTAGGTATATACAAACATGACTCAACTTATTTATTACTCAGTAGTCGTTCGGTTTGCATTCCTTAGTGTGAATTAATATTTGTTGCGAGAATTAATTTCTTCCTTTAATTCATATTTCGAGAATGTAATCTGAAACTCGAATGAAATAGCGCATTGTGTTACATTTTTACATGACGTAGGTACATTACTCACCTGGGTCATAAATCGTTCAAAATATGTTAAGATTTTGCATTATATAATAGACTAATAAGATATATGGATCAGTTTCTTAAAAGGAAATTTGTATATCACTAGGTTTTCTTTGAAAACGCGAGTGATTAGTGAAGCCGCGCGCGGAAAGGTAGTTGTTAAATAAAACCACAATAAAACTATCCCCTTTAACAGAAAAAGGAAGTTACTACAGTCTCTTCATTAGTATATAATATTTTTAATTTTCAGGACTTATCCAGATCATACAACTAGCTGTTTCGCATGGTTTCGCCCGGGAACGAAACCACGGGCAAAAGCTAGTATTTCTATAGCTTATATTGTGTTAATATCGTGTTAAATAAGCTACAGCACTTCCAACTTTTATCAAAACTCGTTCAGTGCTTTTTGCGTGAAAGATCACATATCAAAGACAAAATAATATACCTATATCCTCACAAAATTTCACGCAAAAAGTTTCAACTTTCGACGGTTTCAAAGTGGTTTCAAAGTTTCAAACGTAAAGCTGTTATTAATGGAAACTAGAGCGCCATCTTATTTTTGTAAATAAATTCTAAGTTTCTTTAAAGTGGCTCTAGATGGCTCTTCTTTAAATTTTATAATTTACGATCGGAAATTCTGGGAGAAGTCTAATTCTTATGAGATAACTCAAGAAAAATACGAAATTAAGAAAATTGAACAAAAACCCATACATTAAACGTGCATTAAACTAGGTCCTTCACAGAGGTCCTTTCTATTGTTTATACTTACTGTGTCCCGTGACATATTTTTATTATCTGTGACTGGTGACAGCTTTCAACACTGTACTCTTGACGTTGACATTGACAAAATACAAATTTGAAATTACAAATTACAATCACATCACACTGTTTTTAAAAATACAAAACGCGCCGGTGTTATTTATTAAAAATTAGTTCAGTGTTTCTAGATACCCAATTTTCAAAATATACATTTCACAATGTCGACACCAAAAGTTGAAAAAGATCTTCATTTACCACTCTCAAGAGTTAAAACTATTATGAAAAGTTCCCCTGAAGTAGACGCGGTTGGCGCTGAACCCTTATATTTAGTAACAAAAGTAACAGTAAGTATCAAACAACACTATCATACCCTAAATTCCATTATATTTTACATCAATCTACTTTAACTTATCATCGGTTATTCACAGGAAATGTTCGTAACAGACTTGGCAAAGCGAGCATTCAAAAACAGCAAAAATAACTTCCTTGAATACAAGCACATAGCTGAAGTCGTTCAAGAAGACGACACGTTAGACTTCTTACGTGAGATCATACCGAGAAAGATAACAGTTAGACAATTTAAAGAGTTAATGGCGAAAAAAGCGGCAAAAGCGAATTCTGACGATTCCAGCGAGGAATCAAGTGAAGAGGAAAGTAGTGAAGAAAGTTCTGAAGATAACAATCAAGAATGACATTAGGATTATGTAGCTAGAATATAATTTAATTAAGTTATTTGTTAGTTATGTATGAATTTGTAATGGAATGCAAGTTTTACTTATATGGCTTAATAGGAAACTGTCCTCTACACACCATGCTACCACTACATGCTACATAAATATGTTCACTGTCAGCAAACAAAGAATTTATAGGTAAATTAATATCATCACTCATGAATTAGTTTAATTGGTGTATGATCTACTCTTTACTCTTCCAAAGGACATAGCTGTTTTATATTCATACTAGCTTCCTATATCAGTTTCCTTGTCTATATCACTAGGAATATTGTAAAATGTTAAGGATTATTTTACAATATTCCTGGGCAAGGGCTCATAAAATAATTTTCAAAAGCGCTTCGAGCAGTCTGCCAAAATATTAAGAATATTTTGGAATATTAAACAAAGCTTGTAGCATAGTGTCGAGTGACTATACATATTATTTTATAATACTTGAAGCAATAACAACTACCTAAAATACTAGATTTTTTTGTAAGATGAACGTTTTTTGTCCCAGTAGAATAATTGTGATGAGCTTAAATACAATTTAATGGAATAGTATAAAGAATGTTAAACTGTATTATTTATTTTTTTACAATAATGATTTGTACATGCATTCTCATTAATATCCAAATTGTTTTATGTAATATGTGAAAGCCTTTTAGCTAACAATCTCAATTCCAAAAAATGTGATGATTTTTTAAATAAATTTTAAACTTGGTGAACTTTTTTTATTTGTTATTTTGTTCCATTCATTATAATCTTCTTTACTTCTTAGATATGAAGCTATTTCCCCCACTAATTTCAAGAATGCATTCTTCATAATTCATATAATATTTACTCCTTTGAACAAATGTTAAAGAGAAATATATAATGAACCTAAAAGTCGACGGCCATCGACGGCGATATCCATTCTTATTTCGTATGAGGCGTGGTCTATGCCTTAACTAGTAGGTAAGTTGTAAGTATCACAAATAAATATGTAGTACAATCTTTAACTGTAACATTTGCTATTTAAAACTCTCAGGGTGGATATATTTTCAGTATGGTTACGTTATTTGTAATGATTTTCGATTCTATATAATAAAGTAATTATAAGCAATTTGATGGCATAAAATAATGATAATGCCTCGAATCAATTTGTTAATTTATATTTAGGTTTAACATCAATTTATATAACTTGTTTTTGTAAGTCTGTACACCGTCAATAAATACGCCTAGACCGATTTTTTAGTTTTTGATAATTTCGGTTTGACTTACCCAATAGCATAATAAAAGGTTTTATTGTTTGTATGCAAATAAAAAAAAAAAACTTCAACAGGGAACGATCGTACAGGGACGGACCGTGACAGTTATATTTTCATCCTTGAGTTAAACTTAATAATACTATTTACAAAACTACCTTTGCCCAAGTGCGATGTCTATCTCTTAAATAATTGCATGCTTTTATCGAGTGTTGCACTCAATAATTACTTACCTACAATGATATTTCCCAACTTATCAATTATGAAATATTGCCGTCTAACTAAGTAAGTACCTACATAAAATTATCTTTAAATTAACTAGCTTTCCGCCCGCGGCTTCGCCCGCATTTTCAAAGATAAACCCGCATAGTTCCCGTTCCCGTGGGATTTCCGGGATAAAACTTATCCTATGTGTTAATCCAAGTTACCCTCTATATGTGTGCTAAAATTCATTGCAATCGGTTCAGTAGTTTTTGCGTGAAAGAGTAACAAACATCCATATATCCATACATCCATACTTACAAACTTTCACATTTATAATATTATAATAGGACTAGCTTACCGCCCGCGGCTTCGCCCGCTTTGTCTAAAACCTAATAAATTATATACTAAAACCTTCCTCTTGAATCACTCTATCTATTAAAAAAAACCGCATCAAAATCCGTTGCGTAGTTTTAAAGATTTAAGCATACAAAGGGACATAGGGACATAGGGACAGAGAAAGCGACTTTGTTTTATACTATGTAGTGATTAGAACCTTACAGAAATCTTAAAAATAAGGTCAAAAAACTATGTGGATTATTCCACTATATTCTATATTATTGTTGAAATAATTGTATATTGAAACACAACTTGTGGATGCTGATAAATTAACTTTATTTTTATAACTAGCTGTGCCCGCGACTTCGTCCGCGTGGAAAATTGACTTTGGATAGTTTTCCCACGTTAAAAATTTAAAATTTAGTGAAGTAATGTTAAATTCGACTGAGCAATGAGCAATGAGCATTCAACTGACAGATAACGTAGGTTTTACTTGCGTTTCCGTAAGTAGAAGCGGCTCGATCGGTCTTTATAATATCACCTTTTGCGAACGAAACGATAGCGTGATTCTATAATTCTAATTCGATACTAACGCCATCTAGTTAGGTAAAAGGAAACATTTTTATAAGGTGATAAAATATTATTATGATTTATAATAGAATATGGCTGTGGGTGTGTAAAAAAAATCCAGCTTTATAATTAATTTGGCAACATGAAAATATATTAATAATTACCAAGCAATAATCATACAGATAATAAATACTGAACAAAAGTCAATGTTTATTTCGTACTAACGACATGTAATCAACGACTATCAAAAACTTACCTTTTCTACCTATAATACAATATACACGGCATATTTTTCAAATTATCTTGCTCAAATCTGATCAAGATTATGATTTATAATATACACGGCATATTTTTCAAATTATCTTGCTCAAATCTGATCAAGATTATGATTTATGAGGGTTTTGTTGGAACTTGCAATTGTCAAAACTGAGTATTACATTAAAACTTTTATGCAAAAAATGCACATTACAATTAATAAGATTACAAATAACTAACAACAAACAATTTAATTTTATCGAGCTGATTACCTTTTGCCCCGGTTGCCTAGAAGAAATTATTGCTTAGTAATATTAGGTGGCCTAATAAATATACTGTATTTTTGTATAAAATCGTAATATAATTTCTATGTGTATATTTATTTGATTTTAATGAAATCTCATAGATGGCGCTGTTACAAAATTAACATTATACAACTTCCTTTTTTAAACTATGTTTCTCTTCCCAAGTTACTTAAATGGCATAATTTTTGTAGTGTCAATACAAATTTTAGTTAATATTGTCAAACAAAATTTATATATGCGTCATTTGATTATTAATTTCCAATAGTTAACATGTACATTGATTAGATTTTTATAACATTTCATAGATGGCGCTGTTTCTAATTTGTCTTTATTATACTACTAAATTCATTAAACTGTTTCTCTGCCCAAATTACGTAAATGGCATAGTTTTTATTTTGTAAAGCTAGATAATAGCATGGCTTACTCGAAACCAACATTTAAACATGAGTCTTTAGATTGTACGCTGTCGTAGTACACAGAATAGGTAAGAAAAATAAAGGTTCACAGCTCCTCCCCCGAAGGTGATATCATGATAATATGTTTAAACTATCCTCACCCGA